>JAHREE010150114.1:0-10227 GCA_033628505.1 Tringa tobata | reverse complement strand
CATCTGGTCACATCTGGTCACATCAAATGAGGGGAAGATAATGAACCACGTGCTCTCCCCGGCTCCAAATGAGGCGCGGGGAAAGGGCGGCCAATTTAGTCCCACCATTGACATGGAAAGACAGCTTGGGTCCTGCTTTCTTCAGGAGTTGGGTGGTCTCTGCAGGAGTGAATTGACCCCATCTTGGGTCCCGTCCGTCAGCAATCCTCCCCCCAAAAAAGCAAGATTAATGACTGCCCCCCCGTTTCATTCGTTAATACTCGCTAATGGAGGCTGCAAGAGTTTAAAAAAAAACAAACCCAGGGGATGAACCAGGGAGAGGTGTCGTTATCGCTCTTAAAATTAAACACATTTCTGCTGCGGGAGGCCGTGCCTTCAGACCCAAATCCAGGAGGAGCCCGGAGTCTTTGATTGCTTTTGCAAACGATCAAGAGAAATGGGGGGAAAATAAGCAAAAAAAGAGAAGTGACTGGGTTTCCTGGCACAGGCACAGAGAGCTTGGCGTCCCCCGAGCCGGGAACACCGCTGAGTGTCTCCTCTTCTCCTCCGTGGCCTGAGATGCTCCAGACAATCACGTTCTTCTCCCTCCTGGTTTGATGTCTTTTCATTTAGCCAACAATCCTCCTTTCATTTCCCGGTGTTTTTTTAATGAAGCAGCACGATGCCACGCTGTTCACCCCTCCTTCTCCTCTACCTGCCTCTCTAATGTCCCTTTAAAGTCTATTCCCACCGCTGCCAGGCTTCAAAACCCACGTGTCCCACCTAAAACCCCTCAGCTGGCTCTGATTTCCCACTTGGAAACAGGTGTTTTGCGTCGAGAAAACGGACTTGAACCCGAAGCAGAACAGGGAGCACGAACCGAGGAGGGTTTCTAAGCACCGACGTGGCACGGTGAGGATGCTTCTCGCTCTTGGACACCAGGATTTCTCCAAGGGAGGGGTTAAAAGCAGGTCCCTTTGTCCCCAGGACATCCCTGCTCGCCTCCCAATCAGTGTTGACCCTGCTGTGTTTCCCCCCCGTGCTCCAAAACCCTTTCCTTTTCCCCCGAACCATTTGGAGCATTGGATTGTCCATTTGGACCATTTGGATTGTCTGGAGCATCTCCCTCCTCCAAGAGGAGGAGCAGGTTGAGCTGGTGCCCCAGCAGTAAGTTCAACCTCTAATTTCTTTCCAACCCACCTCATCCATCCACCACCACCACCACCACCCCATCCCACCCAGGTTTCCACCCCAGCCCTGGGGGGAGACACTTACTCCTCTGGGAGCGGGCGCAGCAGAAGGCGACGATGGTGGCCATCAGCACCAGGAACGCCACGCCGGCCCCCACGGCCACTCCGATGATCACCGCCATCGGCACCGACTCTGCAAGAGGAAGGAGAGGGAGCATGAAGCCGGGATGAAGGTTGGAGAGGCGTTTTTACCCCCAAGGGACCCACCCCCAGCTACTGGAAAGCGGCTCGGTGATGAGCCTGGGGAGGGTTTTGGGGCCAAATGGACCTCCTTCCCCGCTCCCTCGTCCCTGCGCGGGTGACGCCGGCGTGGGCTGCCCGTGGGACACTGGCACGTGCTGCAATTTGTGCAAGCCCTGACCTCTCTGTGCCTCAGTTTCCCCTGGGAGGGAGAGAAGAGGAGGGAGCCGGAAGAGCGGGCTAACAAATTAACGACTAGCCCTGCGGGCTAACGAATGAGGGTCTCTAGAGGATGAGAAGCGCGAAAGAAGGCGGTGTGTTGGTATCGTTGAGAAAAGAAATGGTCCTCACACTCCTGCACACCTCCAGTGGGTGTTTTCTCCTCGGGGCCTCCACCCTGGAAAGGGATGGGATGGATTTAGGGAAAAATGGATGCAGAGAGGACACGAACGCTGCTGGGGACAAGGCATGGGGACACATGGGTGGTCTAGCTGAGAAGCAGAGCCTGATGGCTGACACTTGACGGGGTGATAAGGAAAGCATTTCTCCTTGCCCACTTGCACGGAGCTGGTGTCAACCATGAATTTCATCACAGAACCTGCCTGTGTCTTACAACCTCCCTAATGAGCACGCGTCCTCACTGGTGGGACTGGGAGGAGTCCTAATTCCACCAGCAGCTTTCCTGTGTGGTCAGCAAAGGGTTTCTTCATTGCTCTCTATCCCAGCCAGAGCAGGGGAGCTATAAAAACACATTTGTGTTATCCTTTAGCAGTGGCCATGGGGGTCTCCTGGGTCCTGAGCCCTACTTTGAGAAGCACGGGGTGATAAAAAAAATGCTGCTGGTTGAGTTCAGCCTCTTCAGCTCACATTTGATCTAAAAAGAGCCTTTAATCTTCCCTGTTTAGCTTCTTGTTTCAAGAGATTCGGTAGCGGTTTGTGCTGATGCTTTTCAGTTTCGGACCTGCTCCTGAATTTTCTGCCTGGGTGTGCTGGTCCCTTGATGTGTCACTTGTCGCTCAGGCTGGGCCACCAGTGACATGAGTCACTTCTGAGTAGACCACCAAACCTGCTGAGAACGCTCACCACTTTGGTCCAGGAATTCCCCTGGGGTGAAAAAGCAAGTCCTCCAAGTGCTCTGCAGCTTTGAGCTGGAGCTGGTTCCAGCTGCACCAAGGAGCTCATCCTAACCCCAGCATCCCCCAACACCCCAGCTGAGCCACAGCAAGAAGAAACTGGGATTTTCTTCTCCAGGTAGCCTGAGGGAGCTAGGGACCTAGGGCTCCCATCTGCTAGGGAGTGTTCCTGCCAATGGTGGTAACTCCTTGTGGGATTTTTGGATCTCCCAGAGGACCATGGAGCCAAAGGGTGAAGAGAAAGGACATTGAGGTCCCCTGGGCTCTCAGCTTTGGGGCAGCGGGATCTGCGATGCAGAAGCAGGTAGAGATGGTGGATGATGATGATGATGGAGGTTGAAGATGACGGGGGATCATGCAGGGAATGGGGTGGGGAAAGCGCCTGGGGCTCTCCTGGGCTGCAAAAAAAAAAAAGTGACTGCAAAGGGGCAGCGACAGGGATGGTCAATTGTGTCCTGGAGACCAGGGTGAGCTGATGAGGAGCAACTTGCTGGCTACGTGCTCCCCCTGTGAGCCCTGAGAGGATGAGGCAGCACATCCTGCAGCATCTGCCCAAATATCCTTTGTGCCCTGCTCCGGCTGTGACGCTGAGACCGGCCGATGCCTGCGAACCACCCTGGAAAATTCTCCTTCTCCTCCCTCTTTTTCTTTTTTTTCACCCCATAATAGCACTTCCAGCATGTCCCTTCCAGCACGTTTTAAAATGTGGCTGCCTAATGCCATCCCCCTCTCTGTCTGGGGAGCCGGGGTGCAGGGAGGCAGCCTGGGTTGGCTGGTTTTGCTGCCCTGCATCTTCCCTATGCCCCTTCCTGCCCTGCTGGAAAAGCCACCGGGGCCAGGAGGAGGAGGAGGAGGAGGAGGACGTGGAGTCCTCGGGTGTGGTTAACGGCTGGGGACAATTCGCATTCACCACCGTCAGCTCAGGATTTCCATACCTGCTTGAATACCAGCTCCTGATTTCATTTCCGTACCTGTTTGAAAATAAAGCAAGTGTCCACAGCCTTGCACAGCCCAAGCGCCCACCTCAGCCTTCCTGAGCGCTCAGCCCTCTGCTCCGAACTCCTGCTCCGAGCTCCGGGGTGGCCCATCGTGAAGGGGATGTCCTCTGGCCACCCTAGGGCATCCTCAAGCCACCCTACGGCCTTCTCCCTAGCAGGGATGCTCGGATGTGGGATGCGGAGTCGGATGCCGCGTTGCCGGCTCCGACCCGGCTGGGCTTCCCGGCCACCCTCCGCCGGGATCCAGCCCCGCCGCCGAGCGTTCCCGCCGGCTGGCAGACGACCTGGAAAAACCACTGGCTGTTGTTTGAGTTGGAAGAAGCCCAAGGCTAATTTTAAGGGGTTCATTTAGCTCTGATTTAATCTGGACGGCAGCCTCGCCTATAAATCACGGCTTAATGAGAACAATCCACCTGCCTGCCCCTGGCATTTAAATAAAATAGAAGAGAACTGGAGGCCCTCCAGGAGCCAAGTGTTCCTCACAAAAGCCATCTCCCTCCCTTGCTGTGGAGAGCCCCCAAGAGTGGAAATCCCCTGGCCACCCCCTGAGAATGGCTCGAGGTGTGGGGTGGGTAAGCCTGGCCCTGCAAAAAAACACGGGTGGGCATCGTGGCCGGTGGCCAAGGTGGAGGGAGGGCTGCCACCAGCCCCAAGAGCCTTCCTCCCAACTCGCCCCCATCATCGTGGAGCAGTGGGGTCTGGTAGGAACGGCTGCTCCTCTTCCTCTAAAACTATAAATGATCCTCCAGCGGGTGGTAATGGCATCAAGGTTGTGCCGTGGGGCAGGGAGCAAGGGGTGCAGGACCGGCCGGTGGCCTCCAACCTCATCAGGACCAGCAAAGTGGGGCAGTGCTGTACCAAGCAGAGACTTTGCAAAGCTCATCCCACGTCCCGCTGCCAGGACCAGGCCCCCCCCCAAAGGATGCCACCCTACAGCNTGTACCAAGCAGAGACTTTGCAAAGCTCATCCCACGTCCCGCTGCCAGGACCAGGCCCCCCCCCAAAGGATGCCACCCTACAGCCAGCACGAAGGGTGTATTTTCACCGCCCTTCCTACCTTCCTCTTTGACATCCCAAGAGCTTTTCTGAGCATCTCCTGCCTCTCACAGCATCTCCCCACTCTTCCAGCATCTCCCCACTCTTCCAGCCCGGCCAGGTGCTAATTTCCTGCCACCCAACGGCCTCCCCCAGCTCCTCGGCGATGCCCACCTTGCTCTTTGAGCCGGATGATCTCCGTGTCGGAGCCGAAGCTGTTCCAGGCAGTGCAGTTGTAAATGGTTTGGAAATCAGCCCGGACGATGTTGCTGATGGTAAGCGTGGAGATGACACCTTCATCCGTGCTGACCGTCTCTACCGTGTAGCGCCCAGAGGTCCCGGACTCCAGGACGTTCTCCTTCCAGGACCAAGCCTGCCAAGCAAGAGAGGGGTCAGCCTGGGGCAGGTTTGCCCGCCGTAGGGGCACCCCGAGGTGCTCGAGGCACCCGCCGTGCCCCGTGGGATGCTACTCACAATTCGGTCTGGTGGCGGGGTGCTGCGGATGAAGCACTTGATCTGCCCTTTCTGGCCATGCAGGGCGTGCTGGGTCTGGGTGCTGGAGATGATGGGTGGCCCTGCAAGAGAGAGGAGAGGGCTGCTGGCACCTCGCATGGCTGGCTGCAATACGAGGTACCGGTGGAATGGGGGGGAGTGTTAGCAGAGCCATGAAGGGACATCAGGGTCCTCTTTGAGAGGGATGGAGGGATGGAGCTCCTTTGCCTCCTGTGATGCAGGAGGACACAGAGTGGGGACCTTGCAGAAAACCAGCAGAGCCTTAAAGCCTTTACTTCAAGGCTCTACTGGTTATCTGCAAAGCCCCTGCAAAGCATCAGGGTGTCCCCACCTCTGCTCCCGCATCCCTGGGGATGGATGGTGATTAAATCACCCTGTGGAAATCTCCTTGGTGGACCTCTCCTCTGAGCAGGGCTGTTTCTTCCACAAGGAAAGCAAAGCAAGAGCCCAGCCCACCTGGTGTTCTTCTTCTGTGCTCTCCCAGGTTTGTTAAGCAACCATCACGCTAATTGCTCCTCAGGGGCTTGAGAAAGAGGTAGGAGGGCAGAAGGAAGCATGGATGGACAGCTGCTACCTGCAAGCCACCCGTCAGGGACCTGCAATCAGCCTGCCCAATGTGGGGGAGAAATTTCTGCTGGAAAAACCCTTTGGACCCCATCAGCTGGGCTTTCTTACACCATCTGGATGATGAGGGAGCTCAGCCTGGCTGGGAAAGGCTCTCCCTGAGTGACACGAGGACGACCACACGGGCTGAGCCAGCTTCTGCAGGGAAATGTCCTCGTCCTGCCTTTGTGGACATCCTGAGTTGGGAGAAAAGGGGTTGGAGAGGAGAGTGGGGCTTGGTGGGATCAGCACGTCCCCCCACTCTTCCAACAGCCCCCTGAAGAGGGGATATTGTGGGAGCAGCGTAAGAGCTGGGATCCTAATTGTTGTTTCTTATCCTCCTTAATTAAAGGAGATTTGCATTTCTGTGAGTGTCTTGTTGCTGGCAGGAAAGAAAAGAGCAGCAAGCTGGGCTGCAGGCAGGCAGCGGGATGCGGGGAGCTGGATGCAGGGAAGAGGCAGGGGCTGGCTGGAGGGGAGATCTCCTCTCACCCCACCTCAGCTCTTTTGGATGTTCTCTCTGGGTTGTCGTTCCTGGTTTTTATTTAACTGGGTTTGTCAGAAAACACAGCAGCCGTGTGTGGAGCGACGTGCGAACAGGCTGCAGACACCACCGGCCTCCGTCCTGGCCAGGCAAAGTGGGAAACCAGCAACAGGAGTTGCTACAAGAGGCCAAAATACTGCTGGGGACACCCTCAGCAGGGTCTGGAGCCCAGGTCTCCAGGATGGCCAGAGGGGGACAGCTTGCTGCGCTCATATTCTCTCCCATCCATCCATCCCTCCATCCATCCATCCATCCATCCATCCATCCATCCATCCTTTGTGGATCTGAGAAACTTCTCCCTTTTTTTGTTTCCTTTCCCGACGCAGCTGAGGTGTTCCTCCAAGGAAAGTCTCAAGAACTTGGGGTAAAGTGGGAAGAAACAGATTTGCCTGGGTCTTCCTGGCCGATTCTCATCCAAATCGCCCATTTATGAATTTACAGAATGCACGAAAATATACCAAAATGCTAAATTCTTCACTCTCGTGCATTCGTACCTACAATTGCCTATTGCAATTGTCCCTGTAACACCTCCCTGCACCAAACTTCCACGCCTCCCAAACAATTCCCATCAAGATACAAGCCTGTTCTTCCTTCCCCATGATGCCCCAAGGTGAGATGCCCAGAAAAACCAGCCCGGTGAAGTGCACTTCACTGACCAGCCACCAGAAACACGGGGCTGGTAGCTCAGAAAATCACTGCTAAAAGCGAGCCGCCATCCAAATTGGTAATAGCAGGAACTGTGTGTGAAGGAGAAGGTCAGGACTTGTTTTGATGTAATGGTCATAGCTGTATTTTAGGGTAAAATTTGGTGCCCCTTTTTATCAGAAAAAAAGAAAAACAAAAGACATCTTGTTGCGGTTTTCTGGCCAAATGCTCTTCTTCAAGATGCTCCCAAGGCACGTATTCTCAGTTTTCCATCTCTTAAAGCCCATCTGTCAGAAGTGCTGCCCGGGATCTCAGGAGAGTTCTGTTGATTCCTTGCTTCATCTCCCTTCAGGAGGATGCAAACGGCACCTTGCCCTCCTGAAATTCCTCTGTCCAAGTATGCCCAAGGTGGCACCATCAGCTGGCCTCGGCCTTCCTTCCCCACGGCTGGTGCAGGAGCAGAACCCTGCCAACAGCCAAGTGATGGCCCTAAACGTGTGCTGGGGCTTCTTCCTCCTGGATGGGACACGTGATGGGGACCCATCTGGTCCTCTTGTCCTCCGAGGGTGGCACAAGGTACGCGGGACAAGCTTTTTGGTTAGCTAAACATCTGCTAGGTGATCCTCCTGCTCACCTGCCCTGACCACTGATGAAGCCAAATCCAATGGAGGCAAAAGCAGCGATGGGTTCTGTAGGCCAGGCCTAAGTAATAAAAGAAAAGTCATCTTCTTTCTATTTCAACAGTTGTATGTTACTTATAAATTCTGGAAGCACTCCAAGACTGGGTGACGCTAGAGAAAAATGGCTTAATAATCATTAAAAGGATCATTTTCCCCAAGGAGAGTGGATTTTAAATGGCACAAATGCCAACGGCTTTGGGTTTTATTATTGCTTTAGGACTTCAGAGTCGAAGGCTTATCATCATGATAATAGCCTATGACTAAAGACCATTTGTGAGATGAACATGCCCAGAAATAATAGCGTGGAGTTGCAGCCTCTTCACATTTGGGGCCGGCGTTTGATTCTCCACCGGGCTCTGGCTCCTTATGAAAGCTGCCAATCTCCGGTTGGCATTCAGCGCTGAGTGTGAGACAGCCCACGGGCAGGAAAAAGGCTTTAAACAATGTTGCTATGGATATAAATGATGGAGCTATTGGTTGCAGTTATTTTTAGCCCACCGGTGCCAATTTATTTTGTGCGGCCCTGGCGGCTCGCACAAAAGAGAAGGCAGCTTGCTGACTCGGGAGCCTTGGAGGAACGGAAGGGTGGCCTCCACTTCTCCAACCTGCTTGAGTCCATCCAAACCTTTCCTCCCAAGCCCTCACAGCGTTGGAAACGGTTTGGCAGGAGAGTCTGGTTTAACCCCTTGCCTCCTGCGGAAGCCCTGGGCTGGTTCCTCCTGCCAGGGACCATCCCAAGGTCCCCATCTCCAGCAGTGGTGGAGACACTCTTGGTGAAGCCCTCGATGAGACATGAGTCGAGGGGACACCGTGATGTTCTCCTGACCAAGATCTGCTCCCAGCTCTCTAGCAGGCTGGGCTTGCTTCTTGGGGTGAATCCCAGGCAAACTAAATGCTGAATTAGCCACCGGGGGTTGTCCAGCCCCTCTAACAAACCTTTTCTTGCAGACCAAGACGGGCAGGGGTGGTGGTCCCTGTTCAGCAGCCCCTGCCAAGCCCGGATGATGCATTGACAGACCATACCCCAGGCAATCCTGCTGTGATGGTGATTTTGGGGTGCTTCTACCGGGGTGGGAGCTTCAACCAGGCTTCTGTGCAGTCAGGAGCACCAAGAGGCTTTAGCTCATGTGGGGGCCATAAATCCAACTGCTGCTGATTTATGATGGCACCAACCGTTCCCTGCTTCCTTCTTGCCTCTGCTGCTCCAGCCCTGCCAAACGCTGCTCATTTGCATAATCCTCCTTCCCCTTAACGAGACTCTGAATCATATCTGCTTCCTTTCAGGCTGGTGGCCTCGTGCTCTGGCTCGGGGATGGGCTGCTCTCTGCAACCACGGACCTGGCTGGTGAGGCTGGTGGTGGGGAGGGCAGCGAGACCCGATGGTGGGGAGGGCAGGAGGATGCTCTCCCACCCCGGCATCATGCTCCTGGGATTTGAGAGTGATGGGCTGAGAGTGTTGAGATTGGTTGAGAGTGGGATGGCCTGCTAGAGATGGGATTGCAGGCTCGGGTAGGGTCAGATGAAGATCCCTCAGTCAGGGCATCTGTGCTTTTGGTGGAATGAATCGGCTCCTCCAGAGCCTGTGTGCCCCGACCAGAGTCTCTGCTGCCAGCCCAGAACAGGCACTTCTAACTGTGACGAATCCCAGCCCATGGAGAAAGGCACCTGGTAATACCAAGACAATTGTATCACCCTCTGGATTTAAAATCACTTGAAAATACGAGGCGTTCAACTCCCCTCTCCAATTACAGCAGAAGAGACTTTCAGCAGAATTCATTAGCTGCATTAGACATATCGTGCCGTGCTCCCGGGATGCCAAACACTTGGGGGATGTCAGGCTTGGAGACATCCTGACAAGCTCTGGGGCTTGCCCACCTTGGTTCTCTTTGCTTGGAGACCCAGGAGACCATCTCGACCTGGAGATGTGGGATTCTCCCTTGGTGTAGCATCCAACGCTTGTGATGGTGTGTCCCAACGTTGTCACCTTGGGCTTGCACCAAACCCCAGCAGCATGTCACATCAGGACGGGATGCTGCAGGCAGTTTCACTGAATTTCACTGAATTTTTAGAGTTGGAAGGGACCATAGAGATCATCTAGTCCAACTCCCCTGCTGAAGCAGGGTTGCCCAGAGCTAGACCATGTTACTCAGGACGGCATCCAGGCGGGTCTTGAAAATCTCCAAAGAAGGGGACTCCATGACCTCCCTGGGCAGCCTGTTCCAGGGCTCTGCCACCCTCACCGTGAAGAAGTTTCTTCTCATGTTTGAGGAACCTCCTATGTTCCAGCTTGTGCCTGTTGCCCCTCATCCTCTCACTGGCAACCACTGAAAAGAGTCTGGCTCTCTCCTCCTTCAACCCACCCTTTAGATACTTATAGCCATTGATAAGGTCTCCCCTCAACCTTCTCCAGACTAAAGAGTCCCAGCTCTCTCAACCTTTCTTCATAAGGGAGATGCTCCAATCCTTGAATCATCCTCGTTGCCCTTCGCTGGACTCTTTCCAGTAGCTCCCTGTCCCTCTTGAATTGGGGAGCCCCTTTGGCTCCCAGGAGATGCTCAAAGCTGAGCGTTGAACCTCATGGCATGGATTTCCTCCGTCTCTGTGTCTGCCTAAGCTGCAAAGCTCTTGAGAGAAGCTTTTCCTCTCCACCTGCTCTGGACAGCCCCG
>JAHREE010150108.1:65457-80510 GCA_033628505.1 Tringa tobata | reverse complement strand
GGAGCCCCCTTTAAGTATTGAAAGGCTGCTATAAGGTCTCCCTGGAGGAGAGGGAGACCTCCAGGTTCAACCTTCTCCAGGTTGAACAACCCCAACTCTCTCAGCCTGTCTTCACAGCAGAGGGGCTCCAGCCCTCAGAGCATCTTTGTGGCCCTTCTCTGGACCCATTCCAACAGATCCATGTCCTTCCTGTGCTGAGGTCTCCAGAGCTGGACACAGTGCTCCAGGAGGGGATCTCACGAGCGCAGAGGGGCAGAATCCCCTCCGTCGCCCTCCTGGCCATACTTCTTTTGATGCAGCCCAGGATGTAGTTGGCTTTCTGGGCTGCCAGCTCACGTTGCTGACCCGTGTTGAGCTGGGAGGTGATTCCTCAACTGTACGAGTTAACAGGCTTCCTGAACTATTGATACCCTAGATCTCTTCTTAACAAAGCTCTTGCGTTTCTTTACTTCTGACTCTTAGTCTTCTAAAGCTGCCTGTTTTACAGAAGGGGCACCTCAAATAGAGATTTCCAAGGTTGTGCAGCGAGTGCTGGAGCCTTACTTGCTTTTGGAGGAGAGGCACTAGCCTGGGCCTCTCTGAGATGGCTCCCAAACTCTTGTTTTTCACACACGAATATCTCTTCCTTCCCACTAGGACCATCTCGCCGGAGTGACTTGGAATCACTGGGCTACTGTCTTCTGAAGTGGCTCTGTGGCTTCTTGCCTTGGTCTGATGAGCTGGACAAAGTAGAAAGCGTGGTGAAGAAGAAGGAAAAGTAGGAGAAATCATCTGCTCTTTTGGGAAATGCTCAGCAGAAAGCAGTGAGGGAGGTTTTGTGACTGAAATCACTCGGTCATAGTACGCTGTTGGGATGTGGGTAAATCCCAAGGTAAAGGCTGAGCTGGGCCAAAGGGTGTTTGATGAACCCTCGTTCTGCTCCATTCAGAAGTGGCCATCTGAATTCAGGCTTTTTTGGGTTTTTTTGCCCCTGTTGCCAAAGACAGGCTGTTGAGGTGCCTGCTCCGTTGCCTCTCACCTGACAGCACTTGTTATTTCAGGTACAAAGGGGATGTGCCTTGCCTTCTCCGAGTGTGCTTCAGGCAGAAACCCATCCCAGGTATGGGCTTGCTCTCTGTGACAGCGGGGCTTGGGGAAGGAGGAGTGACTGCACCTGAAGCTAGAACCTTCTCTGTGCTGGGGCTCTAGTCCAGGATGGCTTCCACTGGCCACGGTGCCCCAGCAGTGCGTGGACTGCTTGACAGGCTCCTCCTGTGAACAAATCCCTTATTTTCTTCACAAAACAAGGAGGGCTGTTGCCCATTTTCTGTATTCACGAGCCTTGCGAGGCGTGTTCTGGTGGCTTTAAAAAATGCAATTATTTGGGTATTTGGGGCAAGAGGTTATTTCCCCATCCTGTCTTTGAGCTTTGCGTTAGCCTCTAGGTTTGTTTTCCTCTCTCTGGAGGTGGCTAGGGCAGGTTGGTGAGCTGTCTCCAGGGAGAGAGCAGTCTGAGGCCATTTGTCACCTTTGTAAGGACAACTGGGGCTGCTCCGTGCACTCATGGTCCTTGCTTTGCAGACGCCCTGCAGAGGTACCTGCAGCAGGTCATGGCACTGGAGTATGAGGAGAAGCCTCACTATGAGGGCCTGCGGCAGCTCTTCAAGAAACCACTGGAAAAGATGAAATCTTCAGCTTATGACCCTGTGGACATCAAAATGGTGCCCTAAGTAAGTGCCACGATGGGCTTGTCCCCCTGTGCTGCTGGGAGGGCAGGAGCAGGATGGTGCAGCTGCTCTGCTTGAGGGATGCTGCTGGTGGTATTTGAGGTAAGAACAGAGCAGGGTGGCCTGAAAGGGACCCAGGGGCTCCTGACATGTGGAGGGAGCACTGGCCCTTCAGCAGTCCCAAAGCTACACCAGGCCTGTGTTTCCTTACTTTTTTCTGGAAATCCTTGTCCTTGGAGGAATACTCAGGTTGACAAAGCAAAGGCTGAACAGGCTGCAGGGGGCTGGAGGTGCTCACAAAATACAGACTGATGCAATCTTGTCCTTTTTTCGTTATTTTTAAAGAACTGAGGTTCTGGGCTATATCTTCTGTATTTCCAGAGCTTGTAGTTCTGGTTTTATTGCCTGGGGCAGTAAGTGCTGCCTCTCTAGACCCACATGCTCTGTCTTATCCATGAGGCACCTCCAAGATTGAGGTTTGATAGAGACAGATCTAGTCCAGGGCTGCATCAGCCAAGGCCACTGGATGGAGCAGCAGACCCCAGGAACATGGAGATAGCGCCTTGTCACCTGCTTTGCTCTTCCTGGGAAGGACTCAGAACTGATTAATGTTCCTATTTTGTGCCTTTTCTTTCAGACCAAGAAAACTTGCACAGGAAAAAGAGCTCAAAGCTTTCTGTACTTTCCCCGCAGATATTTAATTTTTACCTACCTGTTTTAGAACTGAGAGAGAATTTTTATAAGTGATTCTTCCAATTTTAATGTGACCCGCTGCTGAATTTTGAGCCACTGCTGTAACAAGTTAAATGTGATGACACTCCTGGGTGGCAAGTCACTGTGAGCAGTAACTGGAGAGCTGCAGCATAGCTACTGGGAGAAGGGTGAAGTCTGGCACAGGAAAACTAGATCAGGGACTTTTTTGTTGTGTTTTTTCTTTTTTTGCTTTAACTACAGCAGCAGTACATAGTTTTGTAATAAACTTTGTGGACAAGCACCAAGATTGCTGTTAGTTGGTTATTTGGCATGTTCAATGCTTTTCTGGGGCAGCTGTAGAGTTGTGATGGTGTGTTGAGCCCCCTGCTCCTTCTGCAGGATGTTCTCCAGCTGCTCGTATTAATGGAGAGAGCCTCCAGGCAGGATTTAATCATAAGAATTGGCTCAGAGTTAAACTCTGCTTTCATCCCCAAACATCCCACCAGTTCTCCCAGCCCCAGGCCAGTGAGATACCAGACAGTGAAGTAAGACAGGGAACCATCTATATTAAAAAAAGTTTTATAAAAAAAAAGTCACTACACTGCATGTATCTGAACTGTTGCCATCTGCCCCAGTAAGTTCTAAACAAAGGAGGAGTCATGGAGTCCAGTTCCAGTGTTAAATTCAGCGACATCTCCTGGAAGTCTTGTACCTTTGATTTCAATGCTCGCTGCCTGGTTGTGAAGAGAAGGCTGTTTTCCTGGCAGTCACAGGCTGAAGGAGCATCAACCCAGGCTGGCTCAGCTGAGGTTAAACTGTTAACTGAAGCAGCACAGATTTCATTTTTGATCAGAAAAGCATATGCTGCCCTTTGAGATTCAGGCTTTCAAGTAGGACAGACTGTCCATCTGCATTGCTGCCTGGTTCTAGTGTTCAAGTGATTCGTGCTTTACTCGAGGAGACGCTAATGGAAAGAGCAAGGAAGACTGAGACAGGACAAGAAATGGAGCCACGGGCTGGAGGTGGTGGTTCAACCCCACTGTTCCAGCAGAGACCAGCAGCTCACAGAGATCACGACACTCTAGTACTGGGCAGTGAAGTGTTAAGGCACAGAAGGAGGATTTTTCAGGCAGGGGAAACATGGCAGTTAGAGCCTGAGGCAAATGGGGTTTAAAAACCATCTGAGAGGTAGGTAAAAAAAGAAGCTCAGACCTGCAGTGAGCCTTCATTTACCTCTTGATTGTATCCATTAAAAACCTTGTATCAGTGCAGCAAATGGTATATACATGGAAGAGGGAAGCACCAGCTGAGTGAGACAGTCAGTCCCTGGCCAGAAAGAAAAGGCAGCATCTCAAAAAGGTCAAGTGGAAGAATTCAAGCATAGTGTTACATCCAGTAACTTGAGATCCAAAGTCAGTTCCTTTCTTTTATAGTGCCAGGCCTCACAGCAAAGCAAGGGACGTGACAAGTTCCTTTCTCTCACCAAGGAGTAACTGGTGAGATATGACAAAATGTGCTATAAAATTTCCTATGTGGAGAAGAATCTTAATTTGCAGAGGGTTAGACAATAGGGAGTACTTTAAAAAGACAGCTATCAAGGAAGAAAAGGGCCCAGAAGTGAGCTACAGAATGAGAGGACAGCAATAGGCAAGGCTGAGAGGAAGGGCTCTTTTTGGAGGTATTGACAATTATTCACTATCATCCCTGTATGACTACAACAGAAATACTGTTTCCGGGACCCCGAGAAAAATAAAGAGCAGGAAGGAATCAGAGGCTTAAGAAGCCCAAGTTCACCCTTTCTTCACTGTGTTCTGCCACGTTTTTTCGCTTGACTTGCCTTCTGTCACACTTGCCCTCGCTGGGCCCAACACAGACCGACTGTAAACATGATTCCAGGTACTGGGGCGGGCAGGGCCCCGCGTTCACGGCGCTGCCCAGAGACAGCACTGAGGTAGGTTTGAGAGGTTCTCCGAGGCCACCTTCTACAGAAGACGTAGGACTGGCGCTGTTGACGGAAGAGTAGCCCGAGCTCCCTTCCAGGTTAGGATTTTTTGGGGTGAGATACGCCGAGAGGCCGCGAGCGTCATCGGGCAGCTTGGCCTCCCTGGGCGACGCCGCCTGCCCAGCCCACCCCACCGCCGGGTTGTCTTCATCGCTGGAGTCCTGGCAGCAGTGCTCCGCCGGATCCACGTAGACCACCGTCACGTCCAGGATCCCACTGGGACCCGTCACTGCCCGACGAGCAAAGAAATAGGTTAGTTCTCATTTGGGCAACACCAAGCAGAAAAAAAAACCCCCAAGAGCATAAACCTGATGTCTCCTTACACATGGAGGGGAGGGTAGAGCACTAGGTTCACCCTCATTTAAAATGGCAACTTTTCCCCCCTCTGACTGTTTGGATAGTTCTAAATCCCGTTTAAAAAATGAACAGCCAGTCCCAGAATCAGCAAAACAAACAGATAATACAGCATTTCTAGCACACTGGGCCATTCACCATGGTTGGTGGACTGTTGGCAGTAGCTGAGAACAGTCTCGCTCTGAAACGCTAAGCAGCTACAACACCCTCCATCGTGTTCTGAAGCAGCGTAAAGAGAACAGATATATACCTCTAAAACAGTTTAACAATTACAACCACTGGGGAAGGGGGAGAATTTTCCCAACTGGTCTTCAGCTGGAAGTTCAGGTTTCTGTTGCGTGAGAAACAGTTTTAAGCAAAGATGAAGAGAAAGTTTTATTTTTCTCATCTGCTTTTTCTAAGGAGAATAAAACCCTCACCATCTCCATCTCTCTCGCCTTCACTTTCCTGATCGCCTTCATAACCAGAGCAGGAATCTAGACTCCAGTCTAGGAAGTTATCTAGAAGACTTTCCTCCTGGGTGGAAAGCTCTGCTGTGGGTGTAGTCACAAAGCTGCCTCTGTCATCCTGAATGCTGTCTTCCCTCCTCCTGCAGAAAGAAAACCCAGGAGTCACACATTAAAAGCTAGGTCTGCCTTTGCAACTCTTCTAAAAGATATGTTAATTAAGATGATCACAGAAAAATTTATATTTAAGAATGGAACCTCAGGGTACCAGAGAGGAGTAAAGGCTCATGCTGATCCTCAGAGACATTTACAGCATGAGTTATACTCGCCTTTTCGTTCTCTTTCCAGAGGGAGAGCTAAGGAAAGTCTGGATTTCCACCACATTCGAGTGCAAGGGACTGGGCTCTGGGTCCTCCTGTTTCACACCCAACAACGCACAGAGCTGGCTGTAACTCATCATCTAAAAACCCCAAAAAAGCCAGTGAGAATGAGACCACACAAGCTTCTCTGCCAGGAGGATGTTTCTCTTCATTTGGGAGAAACCCATCCTGGTGAGTTCCCCCCACATGTACTCAACCCAAGCAATTATAGTCCCCGCAGATCAAGTTTAAAGCCACCCCTTTAATTAGATCCCCTCTCCTAAAGTTAGAGCCCACTTCCCATGACTTGAAGTTCGCTGCATCCTGCCGTGTGCTTGCTTTTCTCTGGGTGTCAGACACCCCCAAATGTAGACAAAGAGCTCACCCACCTTTTCTTTGCCTATTTCTTCATAACGCTCGTCTTCAAATCGTTGTTTCACTGCAGTTAAGGACACCTGCCTGTAATCCTTCGGGACATCATCATGGAAACTGGTAAAAAAAAGATTAAAGTCCTAATCTTAGAATGAATTATATGAAACAATGTTAACAAAACCTGCCAGTTTAAGTACTTTCCCTCTGTCTGTCTCAGCTCCGTGCTAAGGGAGTTGGTGTTTCCTCAGAGCTGCCAAGCAGTTAGCCAGGACACTCAGTTTCTAAGCGTATGAGCATCCAACTCCTTTTCTGTTCCTTGAGGTATACAAGATATTTCCCTTGTACTCCTTAAAAAATAATAGTCTGCTTTTGGTACTGGAACTCCTTCTGAAGCTCACCAATGAGCCAGTTGGAGTCTTCTGAAAATAGTGCTTTTCAGCAAGCTGAAACCTGTTAAGCCTTGAGGAGCATCACATTTTCTGTAGCCCTGGGCCAGTACCAGTTGAGAGAAACACAATTGCTGTCCCTGAACTGGCCCCAGAGCTCAGGGCCTTGTGGTGGGGGGAGGAAGTTTCCCAAATCCACCTCCTTCCTTGGGAAGGGCTGACTGTGTAGAAGCAGCCCATCTACAAAAGCTGGAATCCAAATACTCATGTGCCCTCCCAAAAGAGTTCCAAAATCATTACCACTTTTGGTGGAGGCTCAGCACACAGGGCAGCAGGTCTTCAAGAGAGAAACCGGTGCACTCAGACAGCTGGCTGGTCCAGGGGTGTGCTGCAGGAGAGAAAACATATCAACAATTCACCAAGGTTGGCAGTTCTGTAATCACACAGATTTTATTTTTATGTTGGATTAATCACAGAGTAGTTTAGGTTGGAAGGGACCTTTAGAGGTCACCTAGTCCTCCACCCCTGCACTGAGCGTGACGTTTACAAGCTGATGCCTACACACAGTTCGTTCAAGTTCACAATCAGCTTCAAGGCCAGGTTTACCTGCCAAACTGAAGTTATACCTTGGGTCTCACTTAAACAAAGAGCTTGCACAGTCTGATGCCAACGCTCTTTTTCATCATAGCTATCGAGAGGTAAAACAGACTGAATTCAAATCTGCCTGTCTTCCTCCCCGCCCCCTCACCCAGCCAAGGGACAGGGACATCTTGCCTAAAGACAAAATATCACCAACCCCCCTCCCACCCCAAGAGGCTCCCTAAGAAAGACAGAGCAGGCTGACATAGGGTGCTGCAGACCGGGCAGGGCTCCTTACCTTGCCTGTGCAGTATCCTGGCCAGCAGCAGCGCTGCAGCCGCCAGCTGAGCCGGGGAGTACACACAGAGGCTGGTGTTGAGGAGGGACAGCTCACAAATGAAGCTGTAAAGGTGAAGGGTCCTTCTCTCCAGGGAGACCACGTTTGACAGTACTTCTTTGTAGTCCACAATGGTGGGTATCTGGCACGTACAGGAGAGCAGAGGTTGGCAACAGGAGACGAGCACCAAGCATTTAGAACAGTTGTTTCCAGATGCTGTTTTCTTTACATTAGGGTTTGGAGTTTTTTTAACTACTCTGTCATTGAAATATTCTCCAGTGAAAGAATAAATGGCCTCTTAAAACTTAAGTTTTTATCTCCACAGAAAGGCAGAGGGTTTTGAATCTGCATGCTTTGACACATGCACGGTCTCCTCAGCTGAGAACACTCGCATAAAATCCCAACATCTTAGATAAGGTGAAATGCTAATTACAAGAGCCTGACTTCAGCAGCAGCCCAAGGGGTGAAATATTCCACCCACTTTCCAAACTCACCCTTATCTTTCCTTCTAGGGCAGAAATGATCTCACCCATCATTCTGACCAAGTCTTCATATTTGTACGTGTTGTCTGTTAGCCACACAGCTTCCCGTATCGTCAAGATCTCTTTGCTGATGAAACTGCAACATTAAATATTAAGTTAGCCCCAGAAGAAAGGGAATTTGTGCACCTGTGCACTAATGTTTTTGTGGCAGATAAACGCACCCAAGATGACCGAATTGTTAAACAACTTTACAAGGTACTTGTTAAACAACTTTAAAAGGTACTTTCCCAGGTACAGACCAGGAAAGAACAAACAATTGCTCTTCATTTATTTCATCTTTAAGCTGGAACCACCTACTGGAACATTCCTAATTCCTCATTTATGAGAGCTCTAAGGTGCTCTAGGTTAAGGTGCAAGGTATTAAGGAAATTAACACAGAAGAGTAATTTTCTACCACACCATGTGGTTCATCTGAGCATAACAGATGAAACTAGGTAACACCACCACTGCAATTGTTCCTTCCAGGGTTACTTGTGCTGATAGGGCGTGAAAGATTTCAGTTGCTGATGCATTTAGACCAATCCACCACTACGGGTTTTTTTTCATATTTATAAATATGTTCAAAGAATTACATTTGGTGTCTCATTTTTAGAGACTGTGTTTGTACGTGAACACAGGTCCAGCAACAGCCCATGTAGAGGGAAGCCAAAGATTCATTCCAGTATTATTATTATTAAGAAGGGTGGAAAAAACAACCCCTTGAGCTGCAGAAATTCATTTGGATGATCACAATAAGCACCTCTGGTCACCAGTCAGAACCCCTACCGTGTGCAAATGACCATGCAGGCTATTCCCAAAAGCTGGAGGCGAGCCCGAGGTACAGGTCTCAGCTTCAAATAACGATCCACACACGCCACTGTCATGTGAAGGCACAGGCTGGAAAAGTCTTTCATGGTAGCTACTTCTACCAGCCAATCGATCAGGATGTACCTACACAGGAATGAGAGAAACACACAGTCCACGCAGTTAGAAGCCACTCAAACCCGTGCTGAACACTCTCCCCATGTCCAGTCACCCAGTCCCTTCTCCACTCAGGAATTCCAAGCCAAGAAGTTTCACCAAATGAATTTTCAGCAAAATGACAGTTGCGCTGAGAGAAGGATTTGCGACCAAAGGCCTGTTATCCTCCAAGGGGCCAATGGTTTTCTTGAGTTGTCTCTGAAATGGAATTAGAAACTATCCTATAATGGGCACTTCCATAAGGAAAGGGTAGGGCATATCAATTTGGAGGCTAAAGGCCTCCTGAGATAACCAGAGAGCACCTATAGCTCCACCAAGTCAAACGGGGTTCTAGTTCTTGAAGAACTTGTCAGTCTTGCCAGATGCAAGAACTTGCAGTCCAGAGAAAACCTCACTCAGCTCATTACAGTTATTTATCAGGAGTTGAAATACAGGCTCTAATATTTCCTCTTTGCAAAGTGTCATGTGTTTCTCTCATTGTACACACCACAAGAGTAAAGCAAAAGATTCCACCCCCCAACACACCTCATTCTAGGTTTGTTTCCCCCTACATCTGCAGAGGGGAACAGGCAACGGTTTCTGCCGCGTGGCCTGACTCCTGGCTCTGAGTTTTTACCTCATTGTTTCATTCATTCCTTTCTGCACAGTGAAGATACTTTGCTTGCTGACAGGGAGGGAAGCTTGAAAGATTTGAGACACCACTTCACTGGAAGATTTAGCTTCTAATCCTAGTTGGCTTCCATTCCCACAAGCTTTGGCTAAAGCTATCTGTAGTAGAGAGAACATGAAAAAAAGTTGTTTTGGGGTTGTTTTGGGTTTTTTTTTTTTTGCCAAATGCAAACTAAAGCAGTACAGGATGGTCCTGTAATTTTCCTGCTGAAAAAAAGAGACTGAACAGGACAAACTACTCGAAAGGTAATAGAACTGGTAGTTCCAAGTTTAGCTTAAATGTTGGATGCACACATTATTTGGGGGTAGGCTTTTAAGTCCATCAAAAGATGCATCTCAGATTGTACCGCAGACATGCAGTATTTTCCAAAAGAGGGGAATCTGGAGAGTAAATACAATGAATATAAATATATTCACATGAATATAAAGATATTATTCAGCAATTTTAACCCTGCTTCTAAGAGAGAGTCGTCAAAGCCAACAATGACAGCATAGGAAAGGTGGAATGAAAACAGTTTTCCTGGGAAAAATCACTCTTACCTGTGCTTCCCAGCAGCCCTTTGCTGCATAGTCCCGTAACTTCCTGAGACTTTGGAGGTATCTGCCAGGGTCTGACATCTACAGAGAGGAACATAAAAAGATTTCAAAAATAATGACCTTTACACAACGAACAGAAGGATTGTAGCACTAATATCCAGGAAAAAAAACACTGCCTGGGGGTACATCTATTATTTCAACAACCAGGCTGTTTCTCATCATGATGACAACGTTGTTTTTAAGAAACTCTCTGCAGTTCTTGCCCAGTGTCTCACAGGAAATGAGACGGGTCGCCGGGGATTCCAGCGCGAGAGCTTTGGCAGATTTATTAGTGACAATGTGGGAACAGGAGGGGGGACACTGCCTCAGGGAGCCACGATTACCAGCCAGCGATGCCTATGCCTGTAGGGGTTAGTGTGAATGAACTGCTTGCACCTCGGCTACAACTGCTTGTGGACTCACCTAAAGCACCAAGGCAGACACCAAAGCTCATTTGAGAGAGTTCTCTCCCCGTTTATGAAGGAGGAACAGCAATTCCTGCTGTATCTAAGGAATAGCAATTTTGTTGTATGTTCCTCGCACATAACAGAGGTCCACAAGTTACAGTTAAAAAGTTGTTTTGAGACAAAACCACACTACTTACAGCAGCCTTTCTGTTACTTTCCCAAAGGAGGTAGGAGCTGTTTAAACAACCCTGCTTCGAAGATTCTTCAAACATTTCAAGGGATTCTTTTCTTTTCTCTTCATCCTAAGGACAAAAGGCATGACGGTATTTTTTGCTGTCCAACAAATTGGGTGCCAGATGCCAACACCACACCAGCTGCCCAACAGCCCCCTGCTGAAAGCTGCAGAGCAGAACCAACCAGTTGGGGGTCCCCTTCAGAGCACGAGGGGGGCTCCCACATCCACCCAGTGCTGTCATTTGAAGATCCAGGCTCAGAGAACAGTTAGGGGTTTTCCTCAACTAAACAAAAGCTTTTTGGCCTACTTGCCACTGAGGGATTTTTTAATTATTTATTTTTTTAATAATCATTATGACTGGATGGCGTTTCCTTTGAGACCCAAGCACGTTGCAAGCCCATGATCAAGCCCAAATTAATTTCACTGTTTGTAAAATTCAATAAACTAAGTTGATAATGTTCCTTTAAACAACCAGTAAATTAAACTCATGAGAACAGAAATTCCTAGGCCACTTGAAGAATATAACAGCATTTGGCTGATTTTTATTATTTTTTTTTAAATCAAAGTAAAAAGCGTTATCATCACTAAAAAAAGTACCCAAACACATGAAATCAGAAACACTGCTCACCTCAAAGAGACTCAAGACCTTAGCCAAGCAGTAGAGAATAGATCCTTTTTGAGCCTGAAGAAAGCATTAAGATAAAGCAGTTAAACAAAGAATAACAGCATTTTTTTCTAGTAATTCCAGCCTACAGTTTTGTTTGCCTTTCAATCATTCCTCCACATTTTTTTCAATTTTTTGTTATCTTCGAGACTGAATCTCTCAGAAGAGACAGTACAGGCCTCTGGCACCCACGATCTATCAAGTGTAGTTTGGCAATAAATTTATTCAAATGATTGATCTGCAGTCATTTAAGCAACAAGAGCGCAGGAGCTCTTTGGGGAAACAGAAATGTTTTTACCAGTAGATCTAGATGCAGCTACTAACCCGTCCTAAAGTCAAGGGCAGAAAGAAATCTTACTTTCTCCAGCTGACACTCTGCTTTGAGACTCTCGTAGACCACAGCTTTGCAACAGCTTCCACTCAAGGACCAGGGAGGACGGATAAAAAGCCAGATAAAGGGGGCTGCGCACGCATTCAAGCGCTCTGCCAGACTGAAGAAATGAGATGCCTTTAATCCATTCACTTCTGCACGACCCTCGTCAGAGATGGACACTGGGGAAAGGAAAAAAAAAAAGCAAGAAATTATTTAGAGTTTATTCACAATGTGTACTTGCAGTTTAGTCAGGCCAAGACAAACAACAGGATACAATCAGGAAAAGATAGAACAGTGTGTTTCCTTTACAGCTTTAAAATCATAGAAATGGCAAGAAGTCTTAAGCAGATTTTTTGGACTAGTAAGAAAAACATACATTCATAAAGACTGATTGTAGTAAGATAAGTATGCTCTGCGAGGAGGCTCCTCCTGGCCAATCGTCAGTGCCTTTGATTACATTTATCACACCAGGTAAGCAGCCAAGTTCAACCAGAACTATACTATCCTTTAACACCCAGCAGTTCAGCAGCCAGCATTTAAGCTGCACTGAAAGGTAAAACTGAAGAGACTTGATAATAAATGAAACCTGAACACACACCGAAGGCAGCAAAGCTGGCTCTGCACTTAGAGCTCTGTAAGCAGCCAGTAAAATGGACAACTTTATGATGAGACAATTGGTTTGATCTGTATCTACAAATAAGCCTTTAGCTCATCTCCATTTCCATCATGCCACCTGCCTCCCAGACCCGAGCAGGTTCCACACTTACAGCCTTCATTGTAGAGGTAGGCAATGCCCAGCTTCACCGCAGCCTCAAAGTTACCCCTTTCAGCAGCCCTGAAACAGAGAAGACACTCCAGGTTGAAATCAGTTGGTGCTTCCAGGCCCACATCCTCAAACGAGTCACTCTGGAGGTCAGGCTGTGAATTTGGTGGTCACCAACCACAACTGATTATGAGCTTTCATATCAGAAGTTGAACATAAGTTGTGCTGAGGGTTTTCTTGCTGCAATCCTTTCATCTGCCAATGTCTAGGGTCATTTTGATAATTCATTGGAAATGTTCCTCATTCCCATGCAACATCCCCAACACCAGAATGTAATAACATGTTTTGGTTCTTTTACCCTCAAGGATGGGCATCAACCCCTTGTACTCTTCCCTTCCAAACTGCTGTGTGCATGGTAGTCTTCTTCAGAAAGAACATAATACACGCATCAAACTCAGAAGCAAAGCTTATCATAACATTCAAACTGACAGATCTCCTTCAAATCAGACAGACTAAAAGACACTCTCTGTCCTTTTTAAGCAGATTTATCATCATCCTTTCAAACTTCACTCGTTTCAGTACTGAAACTTGGGTGTATGGGGGTGGTGAGAGCCTGGCCCAGGTTGCCCAGAGAAGCTGTGGCTGCCCCATCCCTGGAGGGGTTCAAGGGCAGGTTGGAGGGGGCTTGGAGCAACCTGGTGTGGTGGGAGGTGTCCCTGCCCAGGGCAGGGGGTGGCACTGGATGGGCTTTAAGGTCCCTTCCAACCCAAACCATTCAGTGATTCTAAGATATGCAATGGGCCCTGCCCCAGTTGAAGGCATAGCAGTTATAAGCTGCAGCTTAGACACAAACCCAACAATTCTTCATCACCCTAAGCAAAGACTTCTACAAAAAGGGAAGGTCAGGTTGCCCACACACACAATTCTAATCAGTTCTCCCTGTATCTACCATCAAACATCCTCTTCTACAACGTCAGGCAAATTTGATCCTTAAAGCTTACCTTTCAAACATCTTCAGATTGTTCGGAGAAGGCCATATTTCTTGGAAACTTGCACATGCCCAAACACTTGCGTGATTATCCACAAGGTATTTAAGATGCGAGTGCACCTGCCGGGGGGAGAGCATAAAATAATAAACATAAAAATAAAGGGACCAACAGAAATACAGTTCTTTGCAATCTAATTTGAGATGGGTAACCAGGTAATTTGTTCAGCCACGGTGATCTAGCAGGACAATTCCCACCGAAACTTTACACAGAGCACTCAAATAATACTAGGATAACAAAAAGCTAATAATTACTGCGTGTATTCTTTAGTTTTCTTCAGGCCTACTCAGAAAGAGTGGTCAGGCATTGAATAGGCTGCCCAGGGAGGGGGTTGAGTCCCCATCCCTGGATGTGTTTAAGAGACGATTAGATGTGGTGCTGAGGGATATGGTGTAGGGGAGGACTTTGTAGAGTAGGGGAGATGGTTGGACTCCATGATCCCAAGGGTCTCTTCCAACCTAGATGATTCTATGATTCTAAAAGGCTCTGACAGCCTTGTCTGTGTGCAGCCCTAGCTCCTCACAGTGGAGCTGAGCCCCAGCACAGAGAGGGGAAGTGGTAGCACTCACAGCTCTGACGGAGAGGATGTCCTCAGCAGGAAGGCCTTTCAGAACATGAAAAAGAACATCCTCAGGCAGACTTAATAGTGTCAAAACTCGGGGCCGTTTTCTTATCCTTCGCTTTGAAGGGAAAGAAAAACACCTGGAACACCTACAGTGAATCACTGGAAAACAAAAGCACAGGAGACCTTGGTTAGTGATGGATCAGAAGGAGGAAAAAAGGCACTAGAGAGCGTACACATGCATAAACACGCCTTTACTTGAGTACCTGTTTACTGCAGCATAGGACACTTCTCAAAACATATTAATCATAGATGTGGCACATGTCACATAATGCTGTAAGCCTAAGCCACAAAGCAGTGACTCATTCAATTTAGTCAATTAAGCTAAGAGGCTCAGAAGCGATGGCTCATGCTCAAATCTTCCTCATGGAGGAGAACCCCTCTGTGCCCTCACTCCATCATCTGACTGGGTTTAGTTAAACTGTCACTACAACTTCATTTACCACCCCTGTGCCCCAACTTTTTCTTCTCAGTTGACAGCAGTCCTTGGAACACGACCAGGAAGATGAGGAAGTTAAGACCAGCCAAAACCCCATCTTTTGGCTGCCAGCTGCTGCCAGGGGTGGTCGTGGAAGACCCCTAAGGGCCAGGGTTCCCTTTTTTGAAGTCTCAGCATTCATAGACTAAGGCATCACCTACTTCTTCTGCTCCTCATTAAGACAGATTTTACCTTCTCAGAGAAGGTGTGGCTACCCCATCCCTGGAGGGGTTCAAGACCAGATTGGACGGGGCTTGGAGCAACCTGGTCTGGTGGGAGGTGTCCCTGCCCAGGGCAAGGGGGTTGGAACACGATGATCTTTAAGGTCTCTTCCAACTCTAACCATTCTATGATTCGCCAAGAGAGGATAACAATCCAAGCGATGAGGCAAAACCAAGAAGAGCACCTAAAAACTGCTCCATGGTAGAAAACCCAGTCCCTTTTCCAGCTCCTGGGGACAGCACAACATTTTGGGCTGCCACCA
>JAHREE010150108.1:44696-61163 GCA_033628505.1 Tringa tobata | reverse complement strand
GAATCAGGCTATTTGCAAGAGGCAGGTTAATCCAGTGCTTTCCAAAACCCATGTCTGTCTCCACCAAGGCAGAGGAAGAGCGAACACGGCTTTTAACAACTTGCCTCAGCAAAAGAGGCCTGTGATGCCTTTATTTTCCTGAATTGGGGCTGAGGTGCTCTCTGCCTTCTGCCTCTGCCTCTGCTCTCAGCTCTTTCTGCTGGTGCTCTCTGCCTTCTGGCTCTGAACTCGCAGTGCACAGGGTGAGACAAGCATAGAATCACAGACTGGTTTGGGTGGGAAGGGACCTTAAAGCCCACCCAGTGCCACCCAGTGCCCTGGGCAGGGACACCTCCCACCACACCAGGTTGCTCCAAGCCCCCTCCAACCTGGCCTTGAACCCCTCCAGGGATGGGGCAGCCACAGCTTCTCGGGGCAACCTGTTCCAGGCTCTCACCACCCTCACACCAAACAAGTTCTTCCCCACATCTCAGCTCCATCTCCCCTCTTTCAGGGTCAAACCCTTCCCCATCCTCCTGGGGCTCCCCTCCTGGAGCCTCCCCGTACTGGATCAGCTGAGAGATGCCCACAGCACGGTGTAGGAAGCGTTGGATGACCCAGGTGGGCTCTACAAGGGCTGCAGAGACTCTGGGCAGCGACAGGCAGCATGGAAGCACTTGGGATGGGAAGGGTACAGTGATGCTGCAGGAAACCCACGGAAAAGGGAGCACGAGGAGGGATGCTCGTGTCCCATGGGACCCGAGCCGACAGCTTTGTGTCCCATGGGGGGGTGTGTGAAATGAGTGCCCTGGCTCAGCCAAGGTCCAGTGATGTCCCACCTCCCGTCAGGGTCAGACCCAGCACAGGCAGCCCGTGGAAGAGCCCTGGAGCAGTGGTGGATCTCTCTCTCGCCTCCAGAGGTCCAGGGGACAGGGTCACTCAGCCCCTGCCTTTCCCATCTCCCGGGTGGCTGCAGGGCTTCGCTTTTGGGGCTCCCAGTTTGCTCCCACATCATTCAAGTGGAAACTTATCACCTGCCTGGCAGAAAACAGGGAGCTTAGCCAATCTCTTCCAAAGAATAGCTGATTCCCTTTAAACTCTTGCTAAAAGAGGTGCATTTTAAACACTTGAAGAGTATCACTTCTTAAAACCCCACACTTGTGTGGGAGGGAAGGACCTGGAGCAGATCCAACAAGCCCTACCTGGGAGGGAGGGTTGCAGGGCAGGCAGACCCAGCACACAGCCAAAGCCTCTTGCTGTCACCAGGCCTTCTCCTCTGGGGGCTCTTGCTGACACGAGATATTCAATTTGTAGCTTTTTATTTAAAAAAAAAAACCAAACAACAACAAAAAACAACAAACCCTCCATGTTTTTAAGATCCTTTTCACAGATCCTCAGCACCCCAGGGGCTCCCCTGCTGGGAAGGGGCTGTTGTGCTGGGCCCACCGTAGCTGGAGCCACCGGCATTACTGGGGAGGGTGAGCAGCAAACTGGCTCTTGTCTGTCTGCGGGCTTCCTTCCCTGCAGGTCCCTAAATGCCACCAAAGAGGTCTGGGCCTTTCCACCACAAGGGCAAATCCTCAGAGTGAAAAGCTCCTGGGTATCTCTGTAGCTCCTTTTAGGCTTTATCCTCCTCTCCAAACAAAGTGATTACTGGCTGGGTCTTCCTTATCTGGCAAGGCTGAAAAGAATCCATCCCTGGAGGGTTTCTCTCTCCCTCCCTTCCACCACCGCAGGAGTTAGAGGTACCCCATCTTTCTACTCCCCCCTCATCCTCCAAAGGACTTGGGAAAGCTGCCCCCACTCCCTGGTGTGCGTCGGGGAAGCACACCCCTGGCTCCTCCTGGGATGGCACGGGAACGTGGGACCAGGGGGGACACCGGGGTCACCGAGCTCAGCACCCCACGGGTGCAGCACCCATACACCCTTGTTCACTTTGGGGGAGACCCTAGAGCTTCTCCTTTACAAATCCCATGGCACTATGGGCTGTGAGTACTGTCTCCAGTGCTCTGCTACATGTTTCGTAAGTACGTTTCGAAAAAGAAACAGAAGAAAGTAAAAAAACATGTCCCCAACCCGTTGCCAGCCCGGTGCTTGCGGGCCAGACCGCAGCTCAGTGCTTCCCAGCAGCTCTGGGTCCCTGGGAAGCCCTGGCCCACCTTCCATGGGAACTCTTGGAATAAAAACATGAAGAGCTTCTTCACAGCCGAAGCACAACGTGCCATGACAAGCGAGGGGTGTTGATATCTGTTGTGTACTTTGCTGCTCCACGCAAGCGAATGGAGAAACCTCACGGGCCCAGCTGGGCTCCAGATTGCTGCGTGCGCCGCTGGTGGAGCCTGGCTATACGTGCTGCTGGTCTACGTATAGCCAAGAGCTAATTCATCACAGAAGGTGGCCATCACCCTGGGGTTCAGAGCACGTAAAGGAATCCTGCCCTAGTTCTGTGTGTGCTTCCTCGCTGATTACACAGGCTCCGCCACTTAATACTGGGTGTAGGGTTGTTTTTATTTCCTGTAAAGAGCAGAGTGTTTGGCAAAAGAGGAGAGTAAGAATGACAACTGTGTACACATTTCGCATATTTCTGGTATTATTTCTCCTCTGGAGGAGAACAGAGCTGTTATTAATAATCACCTCGCCAAGTTTCTGCATTGATATTTTGAAATGAGCTGGGTGTATAATTTAAGAACCACAGGCAAGGGAGAAAATGTGCTTTCAATTGAATTTGAAAGGGGTGGAGAGTTGATGATGCAGAGAGATAAATGACGGCGAGTCTGGAGGGCTAGAACTCTAGCGAAAAAAGACATTTTCCAGACTTTGCAAAGCTAGAGACATCGCAAGGGCTTGAGGAGGGAAAGGAGGTACAAGAGGGGGAGGCACAGGCAGGGTCCCTGCGGGTCCTGGAGCTGAAAGGACGTTCAACCAGAGCTGAGCATCACGAGGTGGTGTCTCCCTGCACAAGCTGGACAATGGGTGCTGGAGCCCGGGAGGTCTCTGGTGGCCACGGGGAAGGGGGCTGCAGTAGCAGGGCAAGGAGAGAAGCTGTCCCCAGCAAGAGCTGGGGCTTAGACACCGGCAGATTGTCTGACATTCCCTCTCCTCTTGGGGAGCACTAACCTGTGCCCGGGCAGGGTAATTCCTTACCCTACTGGACACAGAGGGAAAATACAGATATAGACACTTGGGAAATGCATTGTTACCCTCAGAGCACGCAGGGCGCCCAGTGGATGGAGTGAGCCTTGGAAAAACGTGCCTTCGGCATGTGAAGGACACCAGGTAAACTGCAGGGCAGTAGAAGTACTTGGCAACTTTGTCCGTGTTTCCTCTCTTGTGATCTGGGTTCTCCTACAGAAACCCAGCTGCTGTTTGAAAAGAGAGGAGAGGAATGAACTGCTCAGCTCTTCTCACGGCTGTGAAGCTGTGCCGTGTCTCTGCCGGCTGTGACTCAGTGCCGTGGTGTCTGCCTCAGCCTCCCTCCAGTCAACCTGACACACCGACTCCCAAAGAGGAGCCGTGTGGGATCACTGGCTGCTCTCTACAACCCCAGCAAAATTCAATCTCTTCTTCCTGCAACAAACAGCATTCTTGCCCGTGGCTAACGTTACAACAGAGGTTTCTCTTCTTGCCCGCGCTCCCCTGCTCAGCCAACAGGACCTCTATTTGCCTTGTTAGAGCAAACCAACATCTGCCAACCTCAGACCCACCAGTGCAGATATTCTTATTGTGCTTCCCAATAGCCACCGTCCGGCACTGCCCACCAGAGGACAGGCAACAACCCGGTGATAAAAACACCCTTTCCAGGTGTACACTGCAGCCACTGGCCAGCTGCGGTCACAGGAAAGCTTCCTTGGCACAGAGCAACCACAAAGCCCACATGTTTGGCCCACGTGTTCACAGCTCAGCAGCCCCCCAGCCCTGGGGGCCCCTCGGTGACCCCCTGCGTCCCCCCAGGCTGTCCCATACCCGCAACGCACAGCCACTGTGGAGCAGTCCCGTGGTGAGTCCCCACCTGGCCGGCACCCTTGGCTTTGTGCAACACATGGGTCATGTCCCAGCACCTGGTTCTCCAAAGGCAGCCCCTTGCAGGGCCTGGGAGGCTGCTGGCAGGGTCCTTGACACAACCCCCTCCCTTCCTCAGGCTCGATGGCCTGTGTCCAAAGCCAGCTCTGATGTGGGTACATGTCCCAGACATGTCCCAGAGTGCTGTGGGGGACAGAGCAGTGAGAAGTCTTGCAGGGGTCTCCAGAGCTGCATTTAAGCTCGGGCTCCTGCCCTCGGGGCCGTTGCACGAGCTCCATTGCAGCTCGGCCGTCCTTCAACCTGTCCCTCCCAGGTTGGATCCCTGACCTGCTGATTTGACTTCTTGGCTTGACCTCGGACCAAGCCCTACTACATTAAAAGATGCTGTACCCTTCTTTCCTGAACAGGCCATGTTTTTTTCCGCAGTAGCACATGTCAAAATATAGTTTGGATGGTGTATAGAAGGCTGGAACATAATCTTCTGTGACTTGACTTGGATTAAACACAGCCCAGCCAGTTTGAGCCTTGTAAACACGGCGGCTTCCAAGGAGCTAACAGTGGTGCATCTGCACCTCTTGTGAAATACAAGCCCCCAAGCCCCGCGAGCACAAGGCGTAAAAACGTCAGTCACTTCTCGGGCTCCACTTCAGGAAAGAACAATTTTATGCACAGCCGCAATGGAAATTCATTTCCCTGAGTTTTCTTGTGCCAGGATTTCATGGTGTCTCCCGTGACACTCTAGAGGCAATTTTCAAAGGGAGATCTTTAGAGACCTGTATTTTTAATACAAAAAGATGTGGAACGTGAAATGTTGAAGAACAAGCTTTGAGCTCTCTGTGGACAGAAAGAAACCGCTTTCCCTCATGTCTTTTTGTCTCCCACAAACGGATAATGACAGGCAATAAATCCAGGTCCAGATCCCCAAGTGTATTTTGCCAACCAACTGCCATTGATTTTCTACGTGGATCTATGACTTGTTTCTCCGTACGGTGCTTGCCTTGCTCCTCTTCACAGCAAACTTTGCAGAAACACAGCAAAGAGTCTGAGTGCTGCGTCCAATTGCAAGGAGGATGAATCATTCACACATTTCCAAATAGTTTAACTAGAACAGAAAACGGGGGCAAGCTGTAAGGCCACCATCTTACTAATTAGAAGGGCAAGGGTAAGAATTAGGCTGGCAAAAATCTCCCCTATGAATTGTTTTGCAATGGAAAGCTAGTGATTGTGAAGCCAAATGGAATTGGGCAATTATGATAAACTTATTTTTTCTTTCTCTTTCTTTTTTTTTTTTCTTCAATTTGGGGCAAATCATCTGGTTTGGATTTCGGGTTTTTTTTATATATAATAATTTGCAGGCCCACCTGGAAACTGGGGAGAAATTGCAGCTCCTCCTGGAGCCCACCAGGCGGGAGGAAGTCTGTGGCACTGTAGGACACAGTCACTTTCTTCGCTTTTAGTTAATTGCCACATAAAAAAGTGCCTCCATTTCTCTTCCCATCCCAATTGCCTTTGTTTCAGACTGCTTCCCAGAAATTGCCTCTCTGAGTAAGTGCGAGCAAAATGTCTGCCTCCCGCAGCGAGAGGCATCAGCCGCAGGCTCCGCCAGCTCTCTCCAGCTGCAGCCCTGTCTCAAATCTAGTTTAGGAAAAAAAAGAATTGGTTCCTTCTTCAGTTGACATTTCTCAGTCTTCTTGCTGCAGTGGGTCAGTTTGGGGGCTTCCCCCATGGACTATCCAAAACACGAGCAATTATGCCCACCTGAGCAGGCTAATAAACAGTTTTCTCCAGCCTTTGGTACAGATGGTGACCTCCAGGAGGTGAGGAGATGGGTGCAGGGCAATGATTTGTCTGTCTACCACCAGCCTCTTCTGGCTTCTGCACCTCCCCAGTAGCCCTGTATTCTTGTGCCTTTTAGGCTTTTTGGCATTTCAAGAGCTGACCTGCAGGCTGTAATGACACTGCTCACATCCCATCTGCTTGGTGCCTGGATGCTCACGGAGGAAGCTCTGGATTTGTCCTGCCTGACTCAACACCGCTGAGCAAACCACGACCAGAATCATAGAATCACGGAATCATTCAGGTTGGAAAAGACCCTCGGGATCATTGAGTGCAACCATCTACCCCACTCAACACAGTTCTCCCCTACACCATATTCCCCAACACCACATCTAAACGACTCTTTAACACATCCTGGGATGGTGACTCAACCACCTCCCTGGGCAGCCTATTCCAATGCCTGACTACTCTTTCTGTGAAAAACTCTTTCCTAATGTTCAGTTGGTTCAGCTGAGCTTGAAGCCATTCCCTCTTGTTCAGTCACTAATTACCTGGGAGAAGAGACCAGCACCAACCTCTCTGCAATGTCCTTTCAACTAGTTGTAGAGAGTGATGAGGTCTCCCCTCAGCCTCCTCTTCCTCACACTAAACAGTCCCAGCTCCTTCAGCCTCTCTTCATATGATTTATTCTCCAGCCCCTTCACCAGTTTCGTTGCCTCCTCTGCACTCGCTCCAGCACCTCCAGATCTCTCTTGGATTGAGGTGCCCAAAACTGGACACAACACTCCAGGTGTGGCCTCCCCAGTGCTGAGTCCAGGGGCACAATCACCTCCCTACTTCTGCTGGTCACGCTATTTCTGATCCAAGCCAGGATGCCGTTGGCTTTCTTGGCCACCTGGGCACACTGCCGGCTCATATTCAGCCACTTGGCAATGAGAACCCCCAGGTCCCTTTCTTCCAGGCAGCTCCAGCCACACTTCCCCAAGCCTGTAGCGCTGCAGGGGGTTGGTGTGGCCCAAGTGCAGAACCTGGCACTTGCCCTTGTTGGAGCTCATACCATTAATGTTGGCCCATCGATCCAATCTATCTAAGTCTCTCTGTAGAGCCTCCCTGTCCTCGTGCAGATCAACACTCCCACTTAACTTGGTGTCATCTGTGAACTTACTGATGATAAACTCTAGCGGAGACCGTGCAGAAATTCCTGCCTGGCACGGCTGCCAGCCTCTCTGTCTGAAACAGGAGCAATCCCTGGGCAGATGCTGGATACCTTAGTGACTTGTACTCATTGGGTGAGCTGTGGCTTCCAGCAACGCTCCCCGGAGAGATGAGCTTCTCCGCTCCCCAGCGCAGTGGGATGGGAAGGACTGGCAGAGGTCCGAGGGGAAAAGACTTCTTAGCAATTCTTTCCACAACTTTAGGAGCAGGTGAACACTCACCTGCAAAGGAAAACGCAGGTAGCAGATCTGTCTGATGCTGTTCAGTCATCAAAGCCAGCTTTAGGTTCTCCAGCCTGTTCTCAGTCACAGGAGTAGCTCACCTGAGGAGCTCAGCCGTGCCTGTTGGTCTGCAGCTGATGGCTGACACCCCTCACAAACCTGACAAAATCTGATGAGAGCACTAAAGGTGCTTGACTTAAATGGAGGAGCAATTAAATTTCCCTTCTGCAACAACTGAGGCAGTGGAGGCCACCACAGAAGGCACAGACAACTCTATGGGGGTCTGAGCAGAAGCCCTGAAGGTCCCTGGTCATCTGAAAAGTACCCTTGTGAAGTTGTCACGGCGCGGCCACACGGAGCCCATGCTGGGGAAGGGGCAGAGCTGGGATCCCAGTGAGGGAGAAGGTAGGCACTGGCTGGGTAGGGATCGCAGGGGCTCTCGGAGAAAGTACTTCCACTGAAGGAGATGTGGATTTCTAAGCAAGGGAACTGTCATCCTGCTTGTTTGTACAGGGCTCAGGAAACCAGGCTTTCCATGCCTGTTCTCTAAATATGTCCCATCACACTGAAGAACATACCTGAGCGAGCCCCACTTTGTCCCACTAGCAAAGCCAGCTCTGTCAGGTCCCAGCTATGAAGGTGCCACACAGGCTGGACAAGATACTGGTTTTCACCTCCCACATCCCACTGGGTAGGAAAGTAACGTTTTCACCTTGTTCTATGATGACCATGATGAAGATGAAGAACAAATACTCATCCAGCCTAACTTCAGACATTAATTAAACCACCTAACCTGGGTCCTGGTGGCCACTGGTCTCGTGGAGCCAGCAGCGAAGGGCAGGCGTCTCTGGCCTGAATGAGACACCGTGTGGGTGGTATCACCCCTGCAGAGCCCTCCAAGAAAGGGACTCTCCAAATGCACAAAATGGGGTGAATTCGGGCCCAAGAGACACCCTTGACGTTGGAAGTGAGATCTGCAGCACAGAGCCCACAGGCTCATATTCATGGTTGGAAGGGACCTTTGAGATCATATCGCAGCTGCTGAACCAGCTTCCCCCTCACCCCGGCGTAAGTCAAATTAAAAGACTCTTCATGCAAAATTACACTCATGTTTAATTACTCTTGCTGGCATTATGGTACCACTGAGCGGTCGTAGCTGCAGCTGAGGACCCTGCTGTTTGAGGCTCCGCACAAACCCTGCAGACTGGCTCCTGGCAGCAGCGTGTGCTCTCTTGGCAAAGTCATAAAGCTTCGGTCAGAATCAGAAAAATCGTGTCCCATCCAGGAAAGGCAGGTTTGGAGATCACGTTTTTCCTGTTTCTGCTGTAAATCAAGATTCTGTGACAGCAAAATTTTGCAAGGGAGACCTGGCTTGAGACAAGGAAGTGGCTGATATGCTTGCAATTACATGTCTGGCTTTATGGACTGCAAAATTAGAAGTGATTTCTGGGCTGGGGGTGTAACAGAAGAAGCTTGGACAAGCAGAGCCAGAGAGACAAGCCCGGGAATGCATTCAAGGAGCTGCCTTGGGCTCAGCCTGCGTAACGTGTTGCTGACAGCTGGCCAGGAATACGCCGACCACGACGCAAGGTCCAAGCCCTGTCCCAGGAATCTGTAACCCAACACAAGCAAACTCGGAGCCAGGACATCACCCGGGGAGGAAGGGGAGGCTGTCTGCAACAGGAAGGAAGAGAAGAGCACTAAACACAGTTGCGGAAGCGAAAAGGTTGATGGAGGACTTTGGAAGACAGGCAGTGACTGGTCAACAGGGGCCAGGATGGAGAAGGGGCAGCCTGAAGGACACCAAAAGAAAGAGGAGACAGGATCGGGCAGTGGGAAGGAGGGAGAAAATAAGTTTGAATTCAATTTTAATATTACTCCTCTTGGATTAAAAAAATGGGTTTAAATAGAATCATAGAACTGCCCAGGTTGGAAGGGACCTTTCAGATCATCTAGTCCAACTGTCAACCTAACACTGACAAAACCGTCACTAAACCAGATCTCTAAGCACTGTGTCTCCCCATCTTTTAAATACCACCAGGGATGGTGACTCCACCACTTCCCCGGGCAGCCTGTTCCAATGCTTGCTGTAAAAGTCCTGCTGTTGTCCTGCTGCTATGACACTGCGTGTTCATGGCATGTGTCCACCGTGCCAAGTCCTACAGGCTCATCACCCGCTCTGTTTGGGGCACACAACAGCCCCTCCTGCTCCTTGCCCGGGAGAGCAGGTAACATCAGAGAGCTCCCATCCTGTGGCACCAGGGCACAACCCACTCTGCCATCCTGAGCACCTCCAAGGGGTGGCCCAAACCTCTGCCCAGACCCCGGACCCTGATGGCACCGGGAAGGTGAAGAGTCAGGCCACAACCTCTGGATGGGCCTTCTGTGGCATTGCCCCAATGCTACTAGCACTTCCACGGTTAAACAGTACTACCCTCTTCTGATAGCTGTCTTTGGTAATTATAAAATTTCATTTTCTTTCTGGTGATGCTGTAATTTAGTGAGCTGGAAAAATTCCCAGAGAGGAAAGAAAACTGTACTCCAAAGACATTTATTTTAATTGTTTTATGAGGCACCCATAGAAAATGACACTAAGTTATCTCTGAAGAGGCAACATTAAAGCATGGGAGCTTCTCCTCCCGAAGAGACACCTCATGCTGTGTCTCTGACAGATCCACTTTGCCTCTAATGTGCTTTTTCATGCTGCTGTGTGCTCTTTGTGGCTGATTGATAGGTTTATTTTCTGCCCTTAGCATCTAAGATGACTGTTAGTCAGCTTGGCTCGGACTTCCCCAAGCTGAGATAAGAGCAAAGTTGCCAGGAATCCAAGTGATCTCGGAGAAGGGTACTAAAGAGCCTGACTCTCCTGTCACTTGTAGCACCAAAACCTTGGGGAGCTGCTGTCCTGACCACAGATGGACTAGGAGGGATTGCTGAAAGAGCTCCCAAAGCCCAGCAGATGTGTGGAGTGATTCATCACCTCTCTCTGGGTGGCATTGCCCTGTGCCCAGAACAATTCATTGTCTCTCTCCGGGTGGCATTGCCCTGTGCCCAGGGAGTCAGCCACCAGCCCAACACTTTAAACTGGGGTTCAGCTGCCGAGTTCCTGAGTTGTGCCAAGGGTTTCCAAGGGATAAAGCTTTCCTGATGGGGTTTCAAGATATCAATCTGAAGCCATTTCCAAGAAGGACATCGAAGTGGAAAAAAAAGAGCCAGTGGAAGAATAAAAAGTTAAGGTTAAGACAGAAAGGCTTCAAATGCTCTGGATCGAGCACTTCACTTACAGGACCACCTTGAGACGTGACAGTAGGTCTTCTAAGCTGCAATAACAAATACAATATGGCTTTTCAGGGTGGTATTAGGTCCATTCTAGGTGGAGAAACCGGAGAATAAATTCTTGAGGTGTTTGGTTGACCAGTGGATGAGTCGGGTGAAGTGGCTGTGGCCTCCTTCAGTGTTTTGGGCTGTGCTGGGGACCCACACGCAAGTCCTTCATCCAGGCTGCGAGAGAACCAAACAGTCAGCGTGGCCACATGAGCCTTCACTTGTGCACAACACGAGACCCAACCAACTTTCCTTCAGTGAAGCCAGACCTCATGTGAAGTGCTCCAAAGACTTGTTGTGATGCACACAGGGAGCAGTAACTTTATTAACCACCTTTACCTCACTGAACAGTCTCTCCGTAATCACAACTGGTACAAATTGCGTTCAAAAGAGCGTGTTAAAGTCATTAGCTGAAGATTGGGTGAGGAAGTTATCCATTCCCTAGTGATTAACCAGCAATTTCCTATCCATCAAGGCCCAGCACTGTGCTCTATTAGACTTTATGAAACATGCAGGGTGTGTGTATGCAGAGAACACCTTAATTGCTTTAATTACAATTCTTTTGATTAGTAATTTTTATTCACTGTGGAAAAGGTTGCCTGCTTCTGCGTTTGTGGAGAATGTTTTTCATCCCCCCCTTCTCAGGAACACGTTTTGCATGAACCACGGCTCCTCAGATCCCTGCCACTCCTGCCTGCAGAAGAGCACGAGGTGTTTGTGTGGCGAGAGCCATCACGTTTTGCTCCTTTCTAAGCTCCCTGTGGTGCTCTGCACCTTCGTAGCCACAGCACAGCTGAATTTTTAGAAGCCAGGGGCAGACTTTTTTTTCTCCTGCCTTATCTGCTCTCAGACAGTCTCATTAATGTTGCTGCTGTCTTGCACTTCAGTGCCTTCTCTAATCAGATCGTACCAGTCCCAGAGGATACCTATTTCAATTGCCAGAGCAAACTATTACATTTCCAGAGCTCACATCTGATAGGAAGGACCATTCGGTGCCATTGCATTAGGGCAGGGACAGGGACAGTGCCATGTGGTGTGTTGGAAGAGTGCAGGACCTGTGTGGGAGGAGAGTGGCAGAGCCATGGATGGCGCTGGGGCGAAGGGAACAGACCTGCCTTCCAGGGTTTCTTGCCAGATGCTCAGTAAATAATTTTACTTAAGAGTGCTCTGGACTTAAGTTTGTAGCACAAGAAGAGCCTGAGCAGCGGGGCTGGGGTGACCTGCCAGTCCCAGGCGAGAGGTGGCACATGGAAGTCAGGGAGCCCAGCAGCTCTTTAGCAGATCCTGGGAATGACTCAAGCAGAGAGAGCTTGGAGGGTTGGACTAGATGATTTCCAGAGGTCCCTTCCAACCCCACATCATTCTGTGATTCTCTTTCCTGAAATCCAATTTTTATCTCCTCACCTCAAGTCCTCCCCGTCGGTGGGTGTTCCCAAGATGTCACACCTCCTGTGAGCAAAATGTAAGCGTGGGACACCAAAACCAAGCCCACTGGGGGACACTGGCAAACCTGGACCACAACATTGGTAAGAGAAGAGTGGTGGTGGGTGAGGGGGACAGTGTCGCACTCGTTGCCATGCCAGCTCTCTGACCGACACACAGGGTAAGGAGGGACACTGTGCAGGGACATGTTTTACATGTGTCTCTTACACATATAGAAAGACCTATCTCAGTCCTTTTGGTCACACAGCTGAGGCACGAGACCACCTTTGGGCGACCACCTGTACGTGCACCACCACATGGCTAATGGTTGGCAATTTGTCCTCTCTGAAAGTCACCCAGTGACATTTTGGTGATGTAAAGATAGAAGGCACCGTGTCCATCCAGTGCTCCAAGGCTACAGAAAGAGCAGGATATTCAAAACCTGTGACATGCCCCAAGGTGGTGGTCTGAGAGCCCAGGTACCGTGCTGTGCCATGCTGGGGGGCACAGATACTGGTGGATTCATGTCATCTGCAAACACTTGGAATAACTCAAAGCCTTGTCCACACATCTGTTAGCTGCATCACGGGGCCACCAAACCCAGGACTTTGGAAAGACTTTATCAGCAGGCAAATAAAGCTCTTTATATACATCTTACCTCCAGGGAAGTGTATCTTAGGGGCAGAGAGACGCTACACATGACTAAATGATTAGCAGCCATGTAACAATGTACATATTGGATTAATAGCTGAAGATGTTTGTACTGTAAGGTGTGAGAAAAGCTGTACAGTCAGGGCATGGGTTCCCTCCCAGGCAGAGGGAACGTGGTGGCTGTGAAGCCCCACACTGTGCGGTCAGACTACGGGCTGGTACCAGAGGACAAGGAGATGAACATGCCCCCAGCCCCCGGACTGTCAGGGGCTGTCAGAGATGTCTGGCTTCGTGTACAGCTCAAGCCAGAGAGCGTAAAGTTGAGGAAAACTTGTTCACAGAAAAAGGAAAAGCCTTTAATACCAGTACTAGAGAGAAGAAACGTTTTGTTATTGGAGAAACAAAGCAGGACGTTGCCAGGGATGGACACTGCAGACGCTGGGGACAGAGCACGTGTGACTGCCAAGGCAGAAGGCGTCTATGACACACTCCATTTACAAAACACACATAAAATATGGAGAAAGGCTGGGAACCCCTGCTGCAGCCAAATAACACTATCGGAACAACCTGCGTAGGCAGAGTGTTCCCACGTTGATTGAAATGAAGCCAGGTCAATGGGATTAACAGCCTCCTCTTGGGAATGTACCGAGGGAACTCCGCATGGCTGCGGGCAGGCTGAACCTCCTCCCTCTTCAGTCTCACTGGCAGAAAGACCTCCTCGCTGGCAGCATGGCATCCTCCAGAGGAGGCACCGCCATCCCGAGTCCAACTCAAGGTGAAGAGCACTGCTAGTGGAGCTCTCTGCGCCCCATGGTCCCCTCAGAGGGTCTCTCATCTAATCCCAGGCCAAAATCTGTGCTCTGTTTTCAGTTTGAGTCCCCTGTTCAGGCAAGCATGGGGCTGCCCATGAAGGTGTTCAGCTGAGAAACCCCACATCCAGCACCAGCAACCGGTGGCCTGGGCACAGGGAGGACCTGGGGCGCTCACAGGACAGCTGGATCTATCCTGTGCTTTGGGTGGGATTGCTGCATGCCTGCCCTGCCAAGCTGGAGTTCGCTACCACCGTAGCACAAAGCAGTTTTTGTTCAGAAACCTCTGGCACGAGGCTGCAGCTCCTGCCACCGCTGTTGGGGTTGTGCCCTCATCCCTGGTGGGCAGCCACTGGCACCACTCTCCAGCCCAGCTTCCAAGTGACATTAAAGTGGTTGCACAATAAACGTTCTCGAGGCTGCGTTAAATATCAACTTGGCATCTCTTTCTCAGGCAAGAGTAATAAACAATAAAAGAGTAACGGGGCTGGGGGTGTCAAGGTGCAGATAAATACAACACTGCAGCTCCTATGATGGGTGGTGGGCTTGGCTTTTCCTTGGCAAGGCTCAGGGGCCATTGGAGAGGGTAACGCAGAGTCATAGGATCATAGAATGGTTAGAGTTGGAAGGGACCTTAAAGATCATCAAGTTCCAACCCCCCTGCCCTGGGCAGGGACACCTCCCACCACACCAGGTTGCTCCAAGCCCCCTCCAACCTGCCCTTGAACCCCTCCAGGGATGGGGCAGCCACAGCTTCTCTGGGCAACCTGGGCCAGGCTCTCACCACCCTCACACCAAACAAGTTCTTCCTAATATCTAATCTAAATCTCTTGTCTTCCAATTTAAAACCCTTACCCCTTGTCCTGTCACTGCACTCCCTGACAAAGAGTCCCTCCCCAGCTCTCCTGTAGCCCCTTCAGATATTGGAAGGCTGCTGTGATGTCTCCTCGGAGCCTTCTCTTCTCCAGGCTGAACAACCCCAGCTCTCTCAGCCTGTCTTCATAGGAGAGGTGCTCCAGCCCTCTGACCATCTTCGTGGTCTCTCACAACTTGCCCACCTCAGCCTTCTGTTTGTGCTAGGATCAGCAGGGGCTCAGGGAAGCAGATGGGCTCTTTGGTGGGTCGCTCATCCCAGTGTCAATCCCCACTCTGCTCAGCCAGGGACCCTTCAGCAAGGCAGGTCTGTGGCCCGGAGGCAGCCAGAGATGGATCTGTTTACAATCCAGTCCAGATGTAAAGCTTTTTGTCTCGGAAACCCGAAGAATCAGAGATTAAGTGTTTTAATTTGGATGTAAATGCAGAGTTTAAGAGGGGATGGCAGCCTCTGGTAGAAGAAGGAGGGGGCTGAGCTGAGCCTGCCATGACGCGTGGGTGCAGCCCCGTCCCTCCCCTCTCCCGGAGGAAGCTGTCTCCATCTGACTCCATCAGATAAAGGCAGGACCATGGATCCAGTGTCTCCTGAAACTGAACTTCTTCTGATGCCTGGGACATCCAGCGAGACACACTCAGGAAAGGAACGCTCATGGCTGACCTGCCCCTCTTCCATCTGAGGCGCACAATAGTGAAGAGTGATAAAGGGGCAACAGAAAGCTTTTAGAGAGCTATTTTTAGCCTTTTGCAGCCAATTGAAAAGCTTTACAAATTGCAAGTGAGGGTTGTGCCACAAAAGCTTGCTCTGTGTCACGCCTGTCTCACAGGAGAGCACAGGTTGGGAGAGGCAGGAGACGATGCGTTTCAAAGGCCAGCAGAGAGGCTGTGCCAGCTACCAAGCAGAGATGGCTTTCGTTTACGATGAATCATCACAATACCTTAGCATAGCACCCCGAGGCTGTGCTTTAAATCATCATCCTCTGACATGAGGCACGGCAATTCCTGCCCGAGAGCTCAGAGTTCCAGCAGGGGATCTCAGGATGGAAAGCCAAGGCTTTGAATAAGTCACACATGGCATCTAGAGCAAAAACGGGAACCAGTGCCGGATGTCCGGTTCAGAAGGCAAAGCATCTGTCTTAAAGCCATCTTTTGCCTCCAGCAGAAAGGTTTCTTAAGTTGACTTCCTTACGATCCTGGAGAAATTGTACCCTTCACAAGCTGCTAGGGAACAGCAGCCTAGTTTCTTAGAGAGCAAAACTTCTATGTCAGGTCCTCAGGTATCTCTCTCTTAGCCAAAGGCTGTTTTTCATCTGTTTTTTGCTTGACTACTGCACAATGCTTAAGCAAGAGGGTGGGAAGATTCCTGTTCTCGGAGAAAAACCAAGTGAGATGTCAAGGGGAACGTCCCTGCAAGTCTAGCATTGAATGTAAACATGCATGAAACCCCAAGGCTGAGTCCTTTCGTCTCAGAAGACGTTAATAAAAATTTACCCTTCAGCTCACAAGCCAGCAAACCGATGAATAATAGCCACATCCTGGTAAACTCCAAAACATTTCTTAATAGAAACAGAGGAATCTTCTGGGAACAGCATGCTTTCATTAAAACATGAAGGAAAAAATACAATGTTTTTTACAGGGCGTAGGAGCGTCATCCATCCATGCTGCTCATGATCTGCGTGCCCAGGACTGGAGCCTGGGAGAGCTGCTGCCTCTTGAACCTAGGCCATGTAAGCTCCATGGCAAAGAGCAATTTCTTCAGTCACAGCACAAAAGTCCAAGGTCACTGCCTCCCAGAGTGATGGTGTTATCCTCTATGAAAGAACATGTGCCTTCCGGGAGCTCAGGTCTGGTCACAGCTGAGATTTATGCCTGTGGTTACCAGCAGAAGGCAGGAGCATTCCTCTTCTTGCAGAAGAAAGGAAGAAAACTAGGGAGCAGCGTAACAGGGTCTGAGCTGTGGACTGTGGGTCTCCCCCTCTCCATCAGCAAGTTTCTGGTTACAGCTTTGCCCACTTTGTTAGCACTGGTCTCTCTCCCGACGAGGGATGTGCTCCATCCGAGAGGTGTAACTGGAGGAGAGAGTAAACAAACTCGCGGTCAGAGCCAGGGGATGTTCCCTCTTCACCAGCTGTCTGAAATGGGTGAGGTGGCCTACAGCTGCCAGGGAGCCCCCCGGGCCC
>JAHREE010150108.1:0-14909 GCA_033628505.1 Tringa tobata | reverse complement strand
CCAGCACTTGGCCTTATTGAACCTCATACAGTTGGCCTTGGCCCATTGATCCAGCCTGTCCAGGTCCCTCTGTAGAGCCTTCTGACCCTCAAGCAGATCAACACTCCCACCTAGTTTGGTGTCATCTGCAAACTTACTGAGGGTGCACTCAATCCCCTCATCCAGATCATCAATAAAGTTATTAAAGTCTGACCCAGAACTGAGCCCTGAGGGACACCACTGGTGACCGGTCACCAACAAGATTTCACCCCATTAATCCCAACTCTCTGGGCACGGCCATCCAGCCAGTTTTTTACCCAGTGAAAAGTACACTTGTCTATGCCATGATTTACATATTCACTATTTATAGTGAATGATTCACAAATTCACTATTTATAGTTTCATTATTTTTTTAAAGGAAGTTTTTTCGTGTCTAGGGCTGTTGGTTTTTTGTTCTTTAATTATCATTCTTGTGCTCTCTCCTTCTGTGTGTTCACGTGTCTGGCTGGTATCAAATACCCAGTTCCTCCTGAGGGCAGCAAGACCAGCAGATGCCCGTGGCCTTGCACGATGGCACAGAGCTGCCCAATAATTTCAAACGCAAGATTTACTGCTGACACGTCCTGTGAGACACTTCACCTTAAAAGAGAAAAAAGTATTGTATATTCTGAAATTTAGAACCTGAAGCAGGAAAAAAAACCAAACACTAAAACCAAAAGGGTGAGATCCTCAGATAATACACTTCTCCAGATTCCAAAGCCACAAGGCTGTCCCAGCTGCAGGAACACATGTGGTGCAACAGTTTTCAAGAGGGAAAAAGGAGGGTGAGGTGCTACAAAGGAGCAGTACAACATAATTTACAACGCAACGTCATTTGCTGTGCATAAAAGCAACCCCATGGTGGAGTCTTAGTGACCTGAAGGTGCACATTAAGTCTCCCTTGTTTTCTTCTTAAACTGGAAATAAAATGAGAGCAATAAATTGTTTCCCACTATGACATGCGAGGGCTGACAAGAAGCCCAACCAACAGGCATTGGCAAAACTGGGAGTTTCTGTTCTCAGAACCCAGGAGGGAAGGTTTCGGCCAGGCTTTTCTCCAGGGTCAGGCTCCCCCACTGACTCAGAGATTGCTTCTATTTGCTTTTTCCTATCCAAACTCCAGATACACTCATTATCTTTCTTGTTCTGTCTAAAAATAAGTCAAACATCTCCGTTTACGTGCCTAAGTAGCCCACTGCTGTAATCTCTCGCCTTCTGAAATTACAGTTCAAAACTCCCTTTAAATTTTTTTTCCTCCCATTACCAGTTCTTTATACCCTGGCATACGTGGCACACGGCTTCCTGCCCTCTTCTTTCTAACTGGGCTCAGATTAATTAACAAGCAATAGATTTTTTCTCGATTACAACGCTAAAGCCCTTCTTTCTTCACAAATTGAAAACAAGATGATAGATCTTTTCTTCTGGATGGTGGTTTTGATGTTACAAAAATAGTATTTGATCTGCGTGGTGGATAATAGAAGTTTTAATACCTATTTAATGAATCGTTTTCATGTCAGACTGAGTCATGATTAGGGTTTTTGTTTTGTGAAGTTGTTTTTAATGGAAGTGAAGGGGGACTAGGAAGTTTCCAGTGAAACCAGATGTCAACTGTGCCAGGCCCAGTGTATATACCTAAAAAATACCTCACAAAACAACAATAGGCCTTGCTCCAGAGAGGGTAAGTGTGGCAAAACCAAGGTAATGAGCAAGTGAAGTAATATCAATCTCCATTTTACAGATAATCAGTGAGGAGCCCCTGGTGTCAGATCCATCCTCTGCTACAGCCTCTCAATGACCCCACCTGGTGACAGGACCCAGGACTGGAAATGTGCAGCTGTGAGCTGGCTGCCAGCCTGCAAAAAAAAATCCGCATTGGCCCCTTCTCCTGGCTTTCACAAGGCTGTTAAAGCTTTTCCAACTCACTGCTTGCAGTGTACGGAGAGCTGGAGACCCCGGACAGTCTGGGGGAGTGCTGTGTGCCCTGCGTTACCCACAGTCCGCATCCTCAGCATGGATTGCGCTCACACATAACTCACCGACATCAGATTTCAGACCTAAACTTTCAGATTTATCAGCAGCAGACAAAATTTCTCAGCAAAGCTGCAGCTGGAAATCCCAAGCTCACACTGAATCCTGTAACTCAGGGAGAGATTGATTTGAGTACAAAAAAATATAAAAATAAAGGATGTGTGTGGAGGAGGTAAAGCTCCCCCCAATACTTCTACTACAAACAAGCTTTCTGCCTCAGCACTGTACAGCACCGTTGCTCTTTTTGGAAACCCTCTGCTGGAATGCTGCCACACACTGCCCCACAAGTTGCTGATTCAGGTGTTAATGCTTCAGGCTTGACTACACAGTGTTTTAATTAAGTAACCTGCTCCCTGGAGCTCACAGAAAGCTCATCTGAAGAACACCACCAACAGCAAATTTGTCATCTGCAGAGAGAGCTGGGAGTTCTTCCCCCAGTTCAACACCGCTCGTGGATGAAATTCCTTTATCCCACATACATTTCATCTGGTTTTGCCTCTCCAAAGCATAACCTGTGCTCCTGGCCCAGGGGGGCTGGGGAGTCCTTCCTGCCCTCACCCCTGTGACTCATGGGCTGAACACAATCATTTTCAGCAGGTCACAGGTAGCCATGCTCCATCACTGCCAACACCCTGCCAGACCCACTCAAAGAGGTTGGGAGAGGCAGGACACTCCTCTACACCACTCTTGGTGAGATTTGCCTTCCTTTTTTTTACCAAGAAAGACTCAAATTATTCCTGTTTTAGATGGAGAGCATCCCTAAAGCCACCCTGTTTAGTCTCCACACGCTGTATCTCCCAAGGAGGGAGCCACACCAAGCACCTGGTGGCAACTCTGTAACGTCTGCAGGATAAACCCCTCGAAGGTTTCAGCACAAGGAACATCCAGAACTAACCGAAGGCAAATAGCCCACGTGAAATCCTACAAGAGGGTCTCCTGATTGCAGTGGGCACTAACAGCAGCACTGCCTGTGTCTTCCCAGTGAGTGATCCTATTTCCAAAACAAAACAAAAAAAAAAACCAAACAGTAAGCAGGGAAGATGCAGCAGGGAAGGAAAGAAGGCAGCTGGCAGAAAAGACAAACCGGAGCAGTTGGAAATGCTTAAAATCACAGGTTCTGGAAAGAAAAGAAAAAACATGTATCTTCTGAGGGATCCAGCTTCACGTGCTTCAGCAGTGAAAAAACAAAAGCCTTTTAAGCCTCTACTGTAGGGGACAATAAGAAGGAATAAGAGCTGCTAATCCTCCCTGACCCTCCCTGTGCTGTGTCTCAGTTCGTGTCTACAAAACACTGGTATCATCTCTCACTTTCTAAAAATACTGCTCAGTTCCTGCATTTTCATAGCACTATCCCCTGGCATAGCAAATACTACCTTTTGTCTTCCTTTTCTCCTCATCTCAAGGAGATGTACCTGCATAATTTCTTTCTATACCAGTGGCACATTTTATAATGAAAAAGACCCCCTAACCACTGAATTAAGTTGCTTTTCAATCTTTATCTCTGCTATAGCGCAAGAATCATTTGAAAAAGTGAGTCATTCAAATGATTTAAAGTCTTTCACATTTATGAAAATTACAAAACGTCTCTCACATGGTGTAGGAAGAGCAATAAAACCACACTGCACCCAGAGGCACAAAACAACCCAGCCACCTGCCAGTTCACTCCGCTGGGAGCTGCGCTCCCGTTCCGCACCCCTTCTATGGTGTCAGTTTGCCTTTTTGAGTCTGTAAAAACCCTATTTTTGTGGCTTCAGTCTCTTTTTCCCAGCCCTTTCGCACCTATGTGGTCCTTGCTGTGGCAGTGAAGTTGCTGCCAATTTACACTGGCCTGCTCTGCGCGAAGCAGCAGATGCTCCATGACTCACGCGGTGCTTACAGACACAAGTTACGGATAACAGCACGATAATTAACAATACCAAATGTCATCTCTAAAATTCAAACATGCAGATGTTAAAGCCCATGGCTTACGACCACAGTAATTCAGGAGGCAGTGTCTGCAGCCTTTAATCAGTACCTTGCAATCCTCCGGTGCTGTTTGGCCGCAGCGTGGTTTCCCCCGTAGACGACGCAGACGTAAAGCACGCAGGAGACTCTGCACATCACAGCAGGCAAGAAGGTACCAAACCCCTGCCCTGACTGCAGACTCCATGGGAAACCAAATACCATCTACAAAGAACTGAATGCAATGCAATAAAAAAAAAAATAAAGAAAGAAATTTAAAGTAAGAGATGCTGATTTTAATCTGATTTGGATGATTTTCAGTGAGTTCTGGGCATCAGAAAAGGGCCAAGCATTCAGACAAGACAGACAACTAATTCTGGCCTTGAAAAAGAACAGAAGGGAAGAAATAGCACCACCATCAGCACTGCTAAGAACTAAATCCCCCTGAGCAAACAGTCCTAGCCCAGCTAAGAAATACACTGCAAGTTAGATTGTAATAAGCACTGGTACACAGTGGCCCTTCCAAAACAGGCTGCAGAGTGCTCCCAAGCAGAGGTATGTCACAGCACTCTCAAGCTTTGCTTTAACTGTCACACAGAAATGCCAGGGGGTCTGGGGATTACAGGAAAAAACTGAAAATACAGGGGGAATCAAAGCTGGAATTTTCCCATGGTGACAATGTCAGAACTGCCACAGAATCGGTGTGTTCCATAGGACACTGCCTTAGTCCCTCTGGAAGGCTGCTCCTCCAGCAGAAGGCTCAACAGAAACGGAAAGGACCGAGTGCCATCTACCGGCTGCTCCATCAGCTCCCTCCTGCTGCAGCTGGAACTCCTGGCATCTCCCAACCTTCCCAGGCTGCTGCCTCGGGCACAACCACCAAAAAAGAGGACACAGCAAAAATATTTCAGTTGAAGGGTAGGTGTAAGTCCTTACAAAAGAGCCTGGCAAGTCGTGAAGCTTCCTGAAGGGGTCCTGAATGCAACAACAGGCTGATGAGAAGGGACTGCTCCAGCTGCACAGTAGTGCAGGTACCCCCAAACCAGGAGTTCCACAAGAGGCACTAGACAGTGACCACTGTAGCACTGGTTATATGCCAATTGGTGAACAGAGTAACAGGGAAGCAGCAGCTCAGGTTCTCTGGATTTTCAGATGCTGGAAGGCTGTGCCCTATTATACAGTGACTATCAGTAGAACTATTATTGCTAGCTATGCTGCCTGTGTGTAGGAGCCTGGAATCTAGAGCCCACCAGAGAGACAGACCTTGCAACAAAAGCAAAAAAAAATAAAAACAAACCAGTGTCTATGAAGCTCTGAAGGGGCTTCACAAAACCTCAGGGTTAGTAGATCATAAAAGTGGTACTAAAAAAAAAAAAAAACTCAAACAACAACAACAAAAAAAATCAAAACAATCACCCCCCCTGAAATTTAGCTGGACAAACAGGCAGAAGTTAATAGAAAATTTAATAGAAAAGATTTATTGCTTAAAACTGTCTCAGGTTATGTGAATGGCTAGGAGGAGGTTCCCCTGGATCAGTCTGCCAGCTCGTCTCTCACCAGCACAGGGAATCTCTTGCCGCCTTCACAGAGCTGCGTGTAAATGGCCCGGTAGAGCTGAGCCGCAGAGGCCTCCGGGCAGAGCCTGGACTCCAGGACAGGCAGGAGCTCTGCCATCGCCACCTGGGCAGGAGCAAAGGAGACATGTCACCAGAACCAGTGTGCACTGTCAGGATTCCACAAAGTGAAGTGACTGCATAAATCTAACCAGAGCACTATGACTAATAACAGGCTAATTGATAGAGAGATACTTTCTTTTGTAATATTTAACAAAGGCAGAGTTGTTCATCCTCTGCTCATAAAGTACACCAGCAGCCACCCCGTGTTCCTAAAGCAGTGGGACAAATGGTGGTGCCTTCCCTCTGCTGCAGGGATGGCTCAGTGCTGGGATGAGATCAGCATCCTGGGAGAAGCTGAGGCTGATGTTGACTCAGGAGCCCTGCAAACACACAGCGAAGCGCTTACTCACCCGCTGTAAATTCAACCCCTCCCTCATGACTGGTCCTGTCACCTCCCACTTGGGCCACATTAATCCAAGACAGGCAGGCCAACTCCAGCCCAAACAGCAGGAGACTGCACGCTTGTCCAGTAGCACAGGCTACAGGGGATGCTACAGATGTCCAACACTCCCTGACCTGGCCTCTGGTTTATTAAGCCTGGCTCATGATCTCAGCCCACGCTGGCAAGCAGCTCACTGGCCTGTCCCAGCATAACTGACAGCACAAAGCTCCAGGATTACAGCTGTGACTGACAACTCAAGCACAGGTGAACTTCCAATCAAAGGACAAAAGGTAGCCTTTCGCACCTCGTTCTTGAATTAACGCTCAGAAAGACATTTTGCCTGGGATTTTTTTACTCTTCTTTCTTAGCTAATGAAGTCTGAGCCTTCTGCACATTAAAAACCCACACAGCCTATTTACACTGCCTTCCCAGAAGAGTGGCCGATGAACTGCACATGTTCAGTCACCTCCCTCAAAGCATTTTTCAGTGGCGGAAACAAAGGAAGACCCAAACAGAACAGAGTACAGGGCATCCTTCCCTGTTCTCCATAAATCTCTGCACGGGGACAGGGAAGCAGAACACAGTTGCTAATCTCTGGAAGAGTTGAGAGATGCGGACATGAAAGCTACCCAAGGGGAAAGCTGGCACATGAAGGAATGCTGCACTGCTCTGCTTCCTGAGAGAAAGCCCCTTCTCTTCCATCTGCCAGGTCTGCTCCTGATGCATAAACAGCAGAAACAGGCCTTCACCATCAAAGACAGGCTAAGAGCTACCAGGACGTTTTACAATTCTTGGCATTTCTTGGTGGGAAGGCAATGGACAGGCCTGGCTCAGAGACATGTACATTCTTTCCCAGGGTATTTATCTTGTACCAAGCCCGTTCACTTCACCTGTGCCAAGAATTTCACCCGTCTTGCACACTCTGCACAGAGCTGCTTCAGATACTCAGAGCTCACCCAGCACAAAGCACCTACTTAGATACATGGGCAGAGGAAATGGAGTCAGTTGGCGAAGCATCAGGCAGCAGGTTTTGGTCACTATTTCATTATGGGCACATAAAAAACCTCATAACCCATAATTCAAGATTATAGCAAAGTCCCATTTGAAGACAGGCAGCAATATATCTTCAGCCAGAGGGAGGAGTGCCACCAGTCATTCGTAACTTCCCTGGCTTGCAAAAAAAATGGCTTTTCCAAAGCTTCTATCATTCAGGTCAATGGCAAAGGTTAGGTCAAAGCAATAGATGTGATTTCACAGGTCTTCTCTGTCTTTTGCTGCTGTAGGTTGAGAAGAATAAGCGATCCCTCTGAAATAACCACTTTACTAAGGCCGGTGGAGAGACCAACCTTCTGCTGTGTTCTTACAGGCAGCCTCAGAACAGTAAAATCAAGACCAGCAGCACAGTGCTTTAAGATTTAAAAGGAAAGGAAGAGACAGCAGAGGAGTTCACTAGCTGGAGGTCACGCAGGAAGAGAATGACAGAGCAGATGAGCTAATGGAACTGAAAAGGGCTGCCAAAAGGGGTCTTCAGGCATTACTCACAACACCCTCCACTGCCAAACTCTTTAAGAGTCGCTAAAAAAAACCCTAAAATCTTAGGAGAGGGTCAGACATTTAAAGGCCTCTCCTCCAGCCTTAACAAAAACGTTAAGTCTGTTGATCTAAGCAAGGCACTGACGGGACCAGGACATGAGGATGAAGACAGAAGCACCCCTGGGAGGGCTCACTGTGTTGCTGCTCCCTCATCGAGACCCCAGATGCCAGCTGCTGCCCTACAACTGCCCTTTCCTTTCCCTGTTCCAGGATCACTAATGCTTTCAAAAAGACTCACTTTTTGCAAGACAATTTCTTGGTGCAGCATCGACACTCGCAGCTTCAAAGCAAACAGGTCCCTCAGCTTCTGGGAACTGGAGTAAGAGAGGAGAGGCACAGCCAGCCCGCCTGCACTGTCACACATCTGTCCCCGGGGAGCAACACAGGCTGGAGAGCAGCTTCCTACGTCCTCGGTGCAGTCTGGGCGCTGCCTCATGTGGGACATCACAGCTGTCAGAGGGGAAAAATTGGCAGGAGACAGAAATATATAAGTTAAATCTGTACTTGCAGCATTTGGGATCTACTTACTCTTCCTAGAAATGAATGACTAATGACATCGCATTAGTCAGGGTCAGCTCCTCACACATGGCATAATCAGGACATCTCAAGCTATGGCACAGAGTCTCCCCCATCTCTCAGCAGCTCCCTCATCAGCCCTCCTGAACTGCAGCTGACAAAAGTCCCAAGCCTCTCCTGAACACAGATGGGTGGCAAACAGATACCACGGCTTTGTTTGCCACCAGAGAATTTTACATGCTACGTCACCATTAAGGATAACCGGGAGAAAAACTGCATTGGTCCAAAGTGTTCTGTGCACGGGTGGCAAACCAGTGTTCAAGCACAACTGGCCACGTTCATACCCAACTGCAAACCCAGGGGCTGGCTCACCTGCTCGCAGAAGCTGCAGCTTATGCAGGCACTGGGAAACTGTGGTTTGCAAACCCTCCAAGGTTAGAAGGCTTTCGTACTCTCTTTGCAGAGTGGGATGGTCTAGAAGGGAAGTGGAGGAAAACCAGCAGGCATAAGCATACTGAAACCTTCCCCCCTGAATACCAGTTTCTAGAGTGGCCTTGGGTTCCCCAGCCCTCATGGAATGTTCCCGTCCCTCGTATCCAGCACGTGCCAAGAACACAAGACACGTGGAACTGGAGCCCACTGAAATCATCCTTATTCCACCTTCTTCCCCCTCCACTGCCATTTTTTCCTCCTTACCTGCAGATTCAGCTTCCACATACTGGCTCAGAAGGGATCGGGCATCCTGGAGGACCTTTAACTCCTCCTCTATCTCTGCAGGACTGAAGGCTGGCATCGGTGAGCAAAACTCAACAGCAGCAGCTTAAGGAAGGTTTCACACCACAAGTTCTGTGTGCTACCCCTGGGCCAGGCTACCCGGGATCAGGGGCCAAGCACAAGCAGCCGGGGAAATGGCATTGCAGGGGGAAGGCGAGGACAGCACAGCTGTGTACAGCATGTTTGCCTCGTGGCCTTGTTTCTCTGGATGAAAAATTTTATGACTGCACTATTAAAAAACCAAACAAACAACCCACTTCTTAAGAGACCCGGCTTGAACTCCTGTTATTGGAGGCATAACTCTCTTCATCACAAGCACACTGCAGTGACTGCACCCGGGGCCGGCTGTACCGCACCATGTACCCAGGAAGGCGAGCTGAGAAAGGATACAGTTGTCTGGATCCTCTCGATAAAATGGTTCCTTGCAGCTGCTGCATCCGCACTTGTTTGGCAGAGATGACATCTCTCCCATGCCCTGGAAATTCAGAAGGGGCAGGAGATGGAGGAGTTATGCTCCATTGTACCAGACAGTGCTCACACTGAGCTGCGACACACCAATATGGCATATCAGCACTTCAAATACCGGCATCTTCCTCATCCTTCACTTTTCCAGGTTATTTACTAGCCATTTCCCCCTACATTTTTGACAGATGGTATTAGATCAACAAGAACACCCTGCAGAAAGGTGTTTTTCAGTGTCTAACTCTATGTTATTTCTCCCAACTTGTTTTGAGGGGGAGTATTTACAGCCATCAGAAGAGAGAAAACACATTTCTATAAGCAGAATGTGAACTTGCAGCACAACACTGATTCCATTGCATCGCCCTACCTGTTTTTATCCCATGGGAAACAACAAATCTTCCCTTCCTTTTTTTGGGGTGGGGTGGGGGGAATAAGTCATTTGCATTTCTGTACATTTACTCTGTTAGTTGATGTGTACAATCAGAAGAGCAGACGGGGCAAATTCTCACCCTAGCTTTTATCACAGCGATTCCTTCATATGCTAAATTACTCCTTTAATCCTTTTTTTGTTTGTTTGTTTTTGTTTGGCAAGAAGCCTGACAGCAGTGCATCAGTACCAGGGACACAAAACCGAGGTTTAAGGACAGTCCCATGAGTAAGCTGGCCAGGACCTTGTATCACAGTCCAGTTTCTAAAAGAACATGTTATACACATAATTCCAGAGAGATGCATTTCACTAACAGAGCTTAACAGGGATGCACAGTCCTCATAAAATCCTTTAAGTAAAGGACTGCTTTAAAAAGCTAGTGCATCTCAGCCAAAATCTGCCACGATAAGGGAGAGCCATCAGGAGGATGCTTAAAATAGTTCTGCAGTGCCCAACTGTCTAACCCGAGCGTGCTTGTGTCTTCTCTCCATTCAAATGGGTCTTTTAAATCATGATAGAAACTGCAGTTTTCAGAAATGCATTATGCAAAGAAATAGCAAGGTTAATAGAATAGAATAAAACAGAAGTTACCAGGCAAGATGCGTTCCCTCTGTAAGGGATCTCAGAGCAAAGGTTATTTTCAATCTGTCACAGAGTTGAAAGTGATAGTGAAGAGTGTAAAATTACACCAGAATGATTAGGATGCCGAAAGGCTCAATTTACAAGTGAAAATTAAGGGAACCGAGTCTTTACAACTTGAAGGGCAACTAACAAATTGGTGTCTGACAAATTCCAGTTCCCAGAGGAGGAGGGATTCCTGAGAGTAGTGCAAGGAGCTTGTTCTGGGTTGAGAGACATAGGACTAACTTTTTTTCTAATGCTGGGGAAAAGTGCACTTTTAGAAGACTTTAGTGTCTGAATTCATGAAAATATTTACTTTAAAGCCAGCTAGGCTTTGTGGGATTCAAGGTGTCAGCATTTTGAGCCTCGCCAGTTGCAGGAACGAGGAGGAGCAAGGCCTGGACATTTGACCCAGGCTGGCCAACAGGATTATTTCATACCACGAACATCACATTCAATATAAATTAGAAAAGTTTGCTGCGTAGCTCTCTCTCCCTTGATGGCGGTGGGTTCAGACAACTCCTTGCCCCAGTGCCAGACCCCTGAGGCCTTCCTTTCCCCCCGAAGCTGTTGTGCTCACAGTGTCTGACATCTGCTGTCCACTGCTGGGGGTACTCAGCTTCCTACTGATATAATTGGCTGAGTATAGTTCTTGTATAACTTATATCAGTATTGGGATTAATACTGGTTCTTTAGTATTACTATTATTTAGTCTTAGTCTATTAAATCTATTTATATTTCAACCCTCATGGTTCTTTGTGTTCCCCGATTCCCCTTTCGAGGGTGTGGGGGGGTCATCAGGTGATAGAACAGTTGTCTAAATGACAATAAATTGTTATGGATTCTCTCAAACCACAACAGAGCTATAGCAGATTTAAGATAGGGTTTAAGGTTAATATTTGGACAAAGCACATAAGAATTCAGCTGAATTATGGCAAGATTTCTCAAAGGGAACGGTGGAAAACCCTTCCAGAAGGTTAGGGAACAAACTAGAGCACATCACCACAAACCCAGCCACCTGCACCATCAGTGCAGTGACAGTGTCATTGGCTCTATTTAAGAGAGCTCATCAGCAGGAATCAGCCTCAAACGAAGGCAGCCACGGTGCCTCCAGGCGAGAGGTGCCCCAGCAGAGAAGGTCAGGGCAGCAACTGGCTGGGAAATTCTAACTGCACAGGGCATACAGACACCCACCCCACAAGGTTTCCTGCCTTCAACAAGGGCACGGTACCAGCAGAGACTCCTGCAGCACTGTCAGGCCCATGTTTAAAGCATTCCAGTACCCTTACAACCCATGGATTAACTGGGATTAGCACTCTGAAAACAAAAGTAACATTAGTGGCTAGAATAACACAAAAAGACAAACCCTCAGAAACAGCCCTGCAGAAACACGCTGTATTGGACCACTGCTGCTCTGACCTCAGGACCCACACACTGCGGGGTCAGTCCCACTCATTGACCCCCAACCCAGCCAGGTCTCCCCCATCTACCTTAAGCACAGGGTAGTTCTAGCCTGGCCTGATCAGGCTGGGCTTACCTGGAGTTTCTGGAATAGGCTTTCCTGTAGGAAAGAGGTAGCCTCAGCTGGCACCTACAAAACAAGAGAACCATCAAACCTGACTGCCAGAGCGCAGCAGAGTCTTCAAATAAAGAAAGTAACATTTAGTTTAAATTTGAAATTAATTTAGCTATAATGGGAGACGTCAACAACCCTGGAGACTGAATCTACAACTGTCTTCAGCCTGTCCTCCAGGAAAGAGGCTCAGTCTGCTCATTCATTCCCTCAAGCATCGCTGAGCTGACCTGGGAGAGCTCCCGCATCCTATCCCAGCTATCAGAGGTTCACCCACGGTGAGGAGCTGGGAACCAAGCCCTGACAAGGCAGAGTAGACACATGAAACAGCGTCTTTAAGTAAGCTGATCACTACAGACGTGTGCAGTCACGGCGATAGAGGGAGGTTTGCTTGTGCTTGTCAAGGCAGCTTTGCTTGGCACCACATCGCACTCAAATCAATGGGAAAGGGACACTTCAGCTTCCACTGGGAATATGCACCTTAACCCCAAAGCAGAATAATCCCTAACGTGTTATTGCAAAAACATGTCAGTTAACAGTTACAGCTAGTCACATGCAGACTATGAACACAAGACCACAGTTGGGATTTTATGCAAATGAACATTTGAATCCAGATTCCTGTTCCCCCAGCAACTGTCACTCAGTGTCCAGCATCCCTTCCAATGCCACGAGAACAGTGATAACTTCCTCCCTGCACAGACACAGGAGTTGGGCTGTGGCAGCTGAGAACAATTTCTCAACACTTTCCAGGTGCAAATCTGAACTTCACTGTTTCTTCAAAGCAAAAATTACACAGAAAAGAATATAGACATTTTTTTAAATGCAAATCCAATCTTTTAAGTAAGAATGTCAGTAACATCCACTACATAATTCTTCCTACACTTGAAACAACTGCATTCTAGTCAATACTGACTTGCGTAGTTACACGAAGTATCTCAGAGGTTAAAAGGGCTAGCACCAAATCTCTCCAAACAGCACAGGGCATATGCTTTTTGGAAAGAGAGAATTCATGCATTATATATTGGCATTAAGTAAAAAAAAAAAAATCTAAAAAAAAAAAAAATCAATAAGTTGTAATAGAAAGTGCACTCAGAGGAAAACTAAGGCTCAAGAAAGCTCTACAGAGAGCTTTATGAAAGAGTCACAGGGGGTATGAAGTATCAATTGTCTTAATTAAAAGACTTTCCAAGTTCTAACCATCCAAGAGTAAGCCCTTAAAAATGAAATCACTTGCTCAACCACAACAAAGGCTTTTAAACTTAGGCAAAAGCCTTTAAACTTAAACTAAAGGCTTTTAAAGAATCCTTCCCCTTAAGAAGTGACTGAGGGGCAGTGAAACTCTGCTGGTCTCTAGAGAGCAGTCCAGGAGACCAGGCTTTGCTGATGTGCCAGCCCAAATGCCAAGCAGAACAAGAGTGAGGTGCTCATTTTCCAGCTCTTACCCTTTTTCCTGCAGTGTGACTGTCCGAGGCGAGGCACTTCGTCCCAACACACCTTCAGTTGCAGGATCCTCCTTGCTGCTGGACTCTCCCAGGGAGCCACAACTTCTTTTCCCTGCATCGAATAGGTGCCTGCCGGCAGCTACAGAGTTCTTTTCCCCAGCTGAATTCCTGACAGAAAAGCTTTGCTGCTCATTAAGGGCAGATTTAGACAAGCCAGCTGTCTTCCGGGGTTCAGCTGCCGCACAGGTCTCTCTATCACCGACTACTGTCTCGCGACTCCTGCCTTGTTTGCTAGCCACCCCTTTTGAGGGGTTCTTCCCAGCTGTCCTGGGACCTTGAGAAACACATCTGGCTGGGGCTCTCCTTTGCAGTTTTTTCACTTCTGGCTCAGTCCTGTAAGGGGCTCTTAGCTGGTACGCAGAGGGCTTCTTCAGAGAAGCAGGCTTTTTGCTTACAGCTCTCACCTTTGTGCTCTCAGGAACATCCCCAACAGTTACAGGCACTTGTTGTTCTTCAGCATTCTTGAGGGCAGGTCCCTCACCTGCAGATTTCTCTTCTGTAGCTCTCTGAGCCTCTAATGGAGTTTTCAAGATGCTTTTCCTGACTTTCAGTGCCTTTTCTAAGGCCCTGTTCAGTAGTTCCAGCTCCTCCAGCTCCCTGGGCGAAGGCCTGTTCTCTGCAAGAGGAGAAAAAGTACCAGAAGGTCCAAACCTGGATCTTCCTCATTTATCACTATACTAACTCACTCTTCCAGGTGTCACAGAAGGCAACTGAACCAAATGAATGGTGCAGTGGGTATTTTGGCCACACTCCCAGAGCAACTAAACAAAGGATGCAGGCAGGCTTGCCAAAAGCCTTGAAGGCCTAGGATGGATGTGAGCCCCAGGAAAAGACAGTTCTCCTGAGTCAACCTCCCCTTCGCCAACAAGTGACAACCACCACGTCTTGCTGAGGCCCGAAAACACCTCATTGCTGGCCTTAGTTACCATGGGATGACTCCAAGCTAACAGCAAGGGGCAAAGAGGGAGGATAAAGGTAGAAGGGGGCTTCAAGTCCATGCAGAGCACTGGAAGGACTTCTAACTCCAAAGCGAATGACTCTAACTCCACCGCGTGAGGCCCTGGGCCTGTGTGACATGAGGAGGCACCAGGCCGAGAGGGAAGGGCTCACCATGTCCATCGCTGGCACCGGCCTCTGGCCGCGGCTGCTCCTCTTCCTCACAGCCCCTGGGGAGGAAGAAACACAGTGCCCAGGGCCAGCAGCGCTGTGCACCGACGGGCTCGGCTCCCCACACGGGCCGCGGGGGCTCCCACACAGCTGCGGGCACACAAGCGCCCGTCCTGCTGCCCCCAGGGACCCCGCACCCCCGGCCAGGTTCCACCGCCTCCCTCCCGGCCCAGGTTCGGGGCAGGACCGCCCGGAGCCGCACTCACCAGCGCCGCAGGAGGGCCCGGCT